>JAVJIF010006692.1:0-202655 GCA_038442645.1 Agave tequilana | reverse complement strand
GTTAATGAACCCTTAGTCAAAATTTTCACAGTCACAAGGTGCATATGACTTAGGGTAAAGTAATAGACTAGATAAGAAGTACAATTTGACTCCTTACTTTGATTGATAATAAATTTTTGAATAGAGACTAAGTTTAGGAATGAAAAATCCAGTTTTCATATAACTTATAGATTACTTAAATCTTAAAATTATATTTCAAATATTTTTCTCTTTCAAAATGCTTTTCGAAAATACTAACTCTTTATTTTCCTTTCTTTATGGATTTTGTGGGTGTAATCCGCTGAAAACCCTCACGAGACCAAACTCGTCCTCTAGGGAAACCTAGAGGTTTAACGGCTTGTTGCACATGCTCAGTGCAATCGCGTGACCTGCGAAAGTGGTCCAATAATCCTTAGTATAGTTTAGTTGTTTTGCTCAAGGACGAGCAAAGATAGGTATGGGGGTTTGATTGGTCGCTAATGTTACATATTTTGTATCATATTTCCATACTTATTATAGAATAAAATCTGCATTGTTCTAATTAAATGCTTAATTTATTTGCAGGCCCATTCCTTAAGGAGATGAAGAGAAATGAGCCCAAAAGCCCACCAAAATTCTGAGTTAAATCAGAATTAATTCGAGCTCACTGAATCAGGGCAAAATCAAGAGTTGAGACCGGTTGAGAAGAATCCTCTCAGAATCGATCGGTTAAAGCCAAGAATCTAAGGCCATTTCGTCACAATACGGGACTCAAACTGAAAACCAACTGAAGATAAAGCAAAAGCGAAACCAGGGCGACACACCAACAAGGTGTGGCCACCTGGCCACACCCTGGCCACGAAATCACGGCCCAAGCCGCGTTTCTGCGGCTTGGTTGGGGAGTTAGGGGGAGCGTTTTCTCCCCCGATCTCCCTGGGATCCTGATGGTTAGGGTTTTGCCTATAAAAAGCCAGTATGTTCGCTGAAAATGGAGGACCATGCAGAGTTAGGATTTAGACTAGTTTTTCATTTCTTAGTTTAGGTTTTTGTTTGTCTTGTTCATGTAATTTTAGTTTTTACTTATGTAATTCAGAGAGATTGACTTTCATCGAAGAACAAGAATGAAGCTTAAGCTAAAAGTGACAATGGAGTAAGGTTTATTTCTTTTCTTTGATCGTTATGAAATCAAATCGATGTTCTTTCTTCGTATGTACTTCTTTTAGTTTTCTTCTTCTTCTTCTTCTTTTCTACTTCACTTCTTTTTGGTACAACTATCTTCCAAGTGAGCCTAAAGCTCGAAAGAGCCTTGCTTTTGCGAGTGCCACCGATAGCTTATGACGATGGAATTGTGAGTCTCTCTGTATCATTTCATGCTTGAGTATCTCGATGATGTAATGTGGAAGAGACCAAAATCGACTCTTATGGGCTATGCGCTGATTGCCTCCAATTCAGGTAACATCGTCGCAAAGACTGAAGGTAAGCTTTTGGTGAAAAGAAGGTAAGTAATTATTTTTATTTTTTTTCTTTTATTTCTGTAAATTAAATCACCAACATTACCTCTTCCAAATCATCCTTTTCACTTCCTTGTAAATAATCATTTGTACATAGTCGCTTTCGCCGTTTTCTGATTTTTTCCACCTTCTTCATCTCTCATTTTCTTTTAACTTTAACATAATTCTTTTCCATTTTTTTAACTTAAAACAGAGAAGAACTCTCATTTGGTTTTCATAAAGATTTCAATACAAAAACGTAAACGCTTCTATCGCAAACCCTTCTTGTGGATCACGACCCGCATAGCTACTTGCTATAGCGGTAAGAATTGAGCACTTGCACATCTTCATTCTAAATCTGAAATTCTTTATTTTTGTGTGCAGGTTTTGCCTCAATCAGTCTTCCCTGGGGGTACAAGTTCCACCTGTTACTTTCCTTTATAGAGTGCAGGTCCACAAAAATTATCCCTGTCAAGTTAATATTACACCTCGACAGCATTGTTGAGTTCCTGAAATAGGACCTCTCTCTACAAAATTTGACTCGTTAAGATTATCATCATAATTTTGACAGGTCAAAGGTTCTTTACTTCTATTCGTCTGAATTTCAATACAAAAAGGGAGCTCAAGACAATAGAAGGAGACAAAAAGAAATGTGTCGCTATTATTTATATCCAACGTATGAAAGTGATACAAAACGCTCTCTTATTCAATAAGATTGAGTGTTACGATAAAGGAGTATAAAGAAGTCCCTCCCTCAAGGTTGCACTTACTCCTCGAAGCATGTTCACCACTCCAATACAAGATGTTTGGAAGGGCGCCAAAGATGGACTGAGCACTGTGATGACGTTTGGAGCTGACTATGTCACCATGCATGACGTAAACAGTGAAGAAGCTCCACGTTAACCAAGAGCAATGGTGCTTATCGAGGTCGAAAGGCAGCAGAATCTTCTGATTCCACCTGACCATCCGAAGTGGCGCGGTATGATCCTTCATTGATGAACATCTTCACCATCAGAAAGTCATCCAATGAGCATGGAATTCTCATCGATGTCACTTCTGGGTAGATGAAGGAGGGTCCAAGACCATACTCACCACTATATCCACCGCCATACTCACTCTGACCATGCCATGCCAAGAAGCATGACCGGTGCATTGATCCAAAGAGATCTTGGCGAGTGTCAGGCCCATGACTTCTTCTCCAGTGGTCGACCGCCAAACAAGTTCGCTGGCCGATATATTCTCCCAAGGGCCCAGCGAACATGAAAGGGGATGATTAAGCCTACCTGCAAAAAGCAAAAGAGCTGAAACTTAGTATATTTCAACAAGAAAGACTGAGTGACAGACGCAGCTATTGTGGAAAACTGAAGACGTAGGAATGACCCGCGAAGTGACCAAACTTTGGCGGCGACAGAAACAGACATGATCAAAGCTGTGATACACACAGATTCAGACGCAGTCTAGTTTTGCACCCACATCTAAGGTATGAGGCGCGAAAAGAATCAGACGCAAAAATTGCTGTCTCCCTGTTCGACAAACAGGGGTTACAAAATTCAGGCCTGAAACTTTCGACCTAGGTTAAAATTCCTCTAAGTCGACAGCCCCAGACGCGAGCTCTGTATGGAAAGTAGTCCGGTGCAAAGTCCATTATGCTCGCGTCCAGAGAATTCCGGGTCAGAGTTTTCCTCAACGGCCCAACTCCAAAAGAATGGGCGCGCTAGCCAGACGAAGGTCAAGAAGGTGAATCTCCTTAAGTGATGGCGAAACAGACCCAGTAAGGGCTTAAGATTTCATGGCAAAACCAGGAAGTCATACCCGCGGAAACACCCATTAAGGGTTTAACTCTCTGCATCAAGGCGCGGATATAAAAGGTGCTCAAGGAGACGCTTCTTGATCTTGAAATCACTTGACAGTGATAATCTTCTGGAGAGATTAAATAGAAGCAAGATAGCTCTGGTCATCATCATCCATGGAGACAAGTCCCAGATACAAGTCCTTAAGAGAAAAGGCAGAATCGCTCAGGGCTTTCGCTCTCAAAGGAAAGCAGTCTAAGTAATGAACTGCTAAAAGGAGAAGCTGATCCCTATTTATAGGCAATCCATAAAGCCTGTAATCAATGGCTCACTAATCAGAACCGTCGGCTTTAATTCCTGCATGCATGTCAGAGCCCAATAACGGGCCGACACGTGGACTATCGCTTCGGGAAGCATCAAAGACGCGAGTCTCCAACCGCTAGTGCCTGTCTGGCATTTAAAGGCATTAATGCCTAAGCCCAATGAAGGGCTGACGCGTGGATTGCCGCGTCGGGAACATTGGATGATACGAGTCCCCAATCGTCAACATCGACTGGACATTCAAAGATCCAACGCCTGGGAAGTTGCACCAAACGCAGGCCCGAGAGCCGCGGCCAAGAACTTGCGCCCTTTCAGCGTCCTCTTTTCATTCAAACCAAGAGAACTGCAGCCGCGTCTCTCAGAGTAATCCAAAGCTGCATCCCCTCACAGCAAAAGGGACCCTTCTGGGGGTCGCACTTTGCAATCACATAAAAGTGGAAAGCTGCGTCCTAAGACTTGTGTCCTCAAAGGAGAAGGCCTGTGGCATTTACAAGTATCTTGGAGCTGCTGCGTTTACATGGCAAGATGATAATGGTGTTCCTATTATAAACTCAATATAATTTGAGTTTGTACCAGGTCAAGGACCCAATATCGCGTCCTCATATCTATGCGTCAGTTTTGAGGAGCATAAGACCGCATCCTCCCGGCATCCTAAATTCTATACTTGGGCAGAGTTAAAGGCTGCGGCCAGGAAGCCGCACCCAAAGCTGCGTCCTTCGCGCCAACCAGAACCGCGTCTCATTGATGAGTCAGAGTCGCGTTTCTCGGGACTGCGTATCCACCACAAAATCAGAACCGCATTTGGCAAACTCAGTTCTGCCCGAGTTTATCCAGAGTCAGTCAAAGATCATAACCAAAGAGTGCAGCTAAGAAATTGGACTCATTCACAGTGGAACAATGAAGATGGAGCGAAATCCCAAAGACTTTTATTATTTAAACCAAAAATGATAAAGTAATACAAACACTCATGAAGAATAGAGTGCTCTCTTCTTTACAAAACAAAAAAAAAAGGAGAGAGAGAAGAAAGAGAAGGCTAATAATCTTGATTAGCTAAAGAACGGATTTGTGCTCAGAGGCGATGTATCTCGTGCTGACGTGCTTTCTCAGCCTCCATGAGGCTTGGACCCTCAACTCCTCCTCAGTTAAGAATTTCTTCGCAGCCAGCTGCGCTCGTGAGGACTCCAATCTGGAGGAGTGAGTGGAGAGGTTTTCTTCAACCTGCATCCTGGCAGCTTCTAGCTCTTCCAGCTTCTTCCTGGCAGTGGCAACCTTCTGCTCATTGATTGCAATCAAGGCTTCTACTTTAGCTATGGTGGCTCGAGCAGTGATAATAACCTGCTCTGCGCTCTGCATGACAAGTTCAGATTCCCTTGAATCGCCAATCAGCCTTTGATGGTCAGCCTGGAAATGTTGGAGATGGTGGGTCTCTTCAGCTATCCATTCCTCTATCTCCTTTCGCTCTTGTTCCTGAGCAGCAAGAAGCCTAGTCAGGGTTGCCCGGCCTCGTGAACTGAGCTGGCGTCTTCCAAAAACTTAAGCTCTTTCAGATCACTCCCCAACTGCTCCACCAGCAGCAGACACGCCCTAGCCTGTGAATGACCTCCAGTATGACTGATGTTCCCGATCAAATTCTCGAGAAGCACTCGGACAAATTCGAAGGAACTGCCCCCAGAGAGGATGAGTCAATACATGATCGCATGGAAGCAAAGAACTGCTGCACCATTTGACGTGCCAGTTCCTCCATGATATCATTGGCTGGAGAGAACTCTGCTGATGTACTCCCAGATCCCCTTTCTATAACAGGGTAAGGGATGGGAATCAACTCGTCCCGTACAGAAGTAGGGTCAATAACAGACACGGTAGAAGCTGAGATGGTCACCGCCACTTCTGGCACAGTTAAGACTGTCGTATCGGCCTCCATGGCGACTGAAGTTGCAGCGAACTTGGCTTCTTCAGAACCCTCGATCGGGGGTTGAATTGTATTGCCTGCTGGCTCGACGCTGGTTGCCCCTGCTGAGTCGACGCTGACTGTCAAGCCTTTTGCCTGAGCTTCCTCAGCACTCTCTACAGATCACCAAACGTCAGTCATGACAATAAAAAGAAAATATTCAAAACATCAATATTTCCCTACCAAGCTGAGGGTCCGAAGATGGCAGATCCTTGGGCAAATCTTGCAAGGTTGAGGTCTCCCCGACCTCAATAATTGCCTTCTCTTGAGGCATCTCAGCAGCGGCCTCAACACCCTCCTGCTGGGCCAGCTCCTGTATCATCTCCTCGATATGGGAGGAAGTCGCAGTCTCGCTGTCCGCGGCCAACCCTGCAGCATAAAGAGAAAACGTCAGAACCTGTTCCCTAGTTAAAAAGGAAACCGGGTCAACAAGACGATAAGAGTACCTTCAGCAGGAGCAGTTGCCGCTTGTGATAACGCCATCACCGGATCACGCCCGTATATTTCTTCCTCCGAGATATGTGAGAATTTGCTTGGATCTGGAAGAGCGGGTTCATCGCCAAAATCGACTTCATCACCTGAATCATATTCGTCCTCTCCGGACGATGAAGACGACAGTTCAACGCGAGAAGCCTCGGTAATCGAGGTCTTGCCACCAAATACCCTAGTAGTAAGGCTGGGTCAACTACTCGCGAGCTGGAGATTAATACACCAGGAAACCCAGGCTGCTGTGCCTCATCTCCCCTTTCACGAGCCAAAGAAGACCCTGGTTGAGTTGAGACCCCCGGAATCTCAACATCATCCCTGCCCATCAGGGCAACCTCGAGCTGCTCGGCCTCATCAGTTGCGATGGGTTCATCAGCGAGCTCCCCTTCTTCTAAAATTACGGGGCCCCTGCTGCGCAATCTATGAGAACGAACAAGGGGGGCATCGTCTTCCTCCTCCTCTTCTTCCCTCTGCTCTTCAACGCCGGAAGAAACGGTCTCTTCAGCCGCCAAGTCCTTCCTGGCCTTCTTTGGGGCAGGCTCAGCTGTGGAAGTAGAGGCAGGCTCAGCCTGGAGAGTAGCGCCATGAGGACGTTTAGGCACCACCCGTGGATGTCTTCTGGCAGGCTGCTCCCTAAGTGTTGCTGCTCTCGGCTCCCCCCGTGTCTCCCCTCTGGCCTCCCTTTGAGCCGCTTGATATTCATCGAGGCCTCGCGAGCGCTTGTTGGACGCCACCTTCTCTTCATAAGACGCATTAATGCTCTTAATACATAAGCACTCTATTGAATAGCCAGGCGTCTTGCTAGCCTGGAGGTACCAGGTGCAGAAGCTAAGGCTTGCGTAGTAGTTTGGTGTCTTATGAGGTAAACGGAAAAGAGCCTGTGTCCCCCCAGTTATGCTGTAATACCAAACCCGAGCCCCTTCAAACAGATTTTCACTGAAGGCAAGCTGAGCGTTAGGATTGCCGACATATAGTTGGTCATAGCCGAACTGTTGGGTAAAGCGATTCGGCATATAAGGCTCGATCGTGCACGAGTTCCCTTGCCGAAAGAGCAGATACCCGGGTCGGATATTGATAAGCCACCAGAAGACTCCCGACGGCAGCCTCGTGAAGTCGTCCGGACCTACAATGTCGGCGAACTTATCCCCATAAGCAGCATCTGTAATCTCGGGGAAGCAACGGTTGAGATGATAATTTGAATCGTTCAGAATACACTTCCGAACGTAGAACATATAGTTGTTGCACCAGCTCGAACTCTCCAGCCGCTGCACAAAAGGGACAAACCCCTCGCATCGGGACACTGGCGTCATCAGTGAGGGGCAGTGCATCACGTACCAAGCCATTAAGTACGTGTAGGGAAGCTCGATCCGAGGGTTAGGGGTCTTCACTCTCGGCCTTCCCTCTGAATCGACCTCCGGGTTACCTTGGGAGTCGACGATGGCCTCCACCCTGCACAAGCTTTGAGTCAGGGCCCATAATCCGCTTTGGATTCCAGCCACCATTCCCGGAAGAAGGGCTATGGGCCTACCATAGGCCAGCAGCACCGCCGGATACACCACGTCGGCAACGTCACCTCATGCGGCAGTGTCGGCACACACAGCGCTTCAACAACAGCATGAGGAAACCCGCCAGCAGTGCCTGTTAGAAATAGGGATCCGGGCCTGGTGATGGAAACTTTCAAAAATCGTGTCAGGTTTGAAAGTGTCTTCGTTCGACTCTGTGGTATAAGAACTCACAGAGGCGTCGATCCTTTCGGCGATTTCTTCGTCAGAGCTAGGAGCCAGACTGGTCACTAAGTGGTCTTTCTCAGTGATACCATTGAACAAGTAGCTCGCCCAAGACAGCTGCTTAACTCCCCTAGTCCTCCAGGAGGTTATTTGGCCGCAGATATGGAAATGACATAGCACTTCCCAGTAGGTCTCATATACACGAGGGTACTCTTTCTTCAAGAGATGAAGCTCCTCAGAGGTGGGGACGTATTCCTCATAAGGAGCATCTCCCATTACCAGCCTCGAGACTTCATATAATTCATGCAGGGCGAGTCCCATTTCTCCAACTGGGGTGAAGAACGTCCCCGTCAAAGGGTTGTAATGCTCCAGGATCCCAAAGAAATTTTGAGAATTCTGTGGGATACCATATTGCACAGCCCTGACTGCTTGGTACAGTCCCACTTGGTCCAATAGACCTCCGAGTTCGGTGAGGACAAAGCTCACCATCTTACCCCACCAGTACTTGTCAGTGGAATGAACCCACCCGAGCGGGCGGAAGCCAGTAGGAAAATCACCCCCTACCTTCATGAATTGATTAATAAAGGTAGTGCTGAGCTGAGGGGTTTCCCCTACTGGGTAATCAGACCTGAGCAACCCAGGAAACAAGCTAAAAACTTCCCTTCCATGACCAGCAGTGTGTACCTTCTTGGCACCCAGGATGCCGAGCGAGACACCGGGGACAGATCGAGCAAGCTCCCATTCCATTGCCCGGGGAACAAACATGTGCTGGAGATAGGATAGAGGGTACATTCTCTCCATATTTGGAAGAAAGAATTTCCTACCCCCTATCTGGCGGAGCCACTTGTAATCGCCATCATGCAAGACGTAACCATCTTCGCCAATATTGTTCCCAAGAAGAAGACGGGTTTCTTCAATGGAATGCGCAAATCCGTTTTAAATTCTGCGTCAGTCATAAGTTCCCAGAATGTTGCCATGTCAACCTTGGAGAGCCTCTCCCTTCGCTCCTTCGGCTTATCGGCAGTCACAGGAGCAGTCCTTTGCAACACAAAGGTTAAGTTGCGGTCAGCGCCGTCTACATGCCCGAAGTGACACTTCTTGGAGAGAGGGTCAGAGGAATATCGCACTGTAAAAGAGGATAATACTTGATCAGAAAAGAAATTGGTTAAGTGTCCACAACTCAAACGCAGGAGTCAACCCAGACGCGGAAATCATCAAAATCTGCGTCCAGACCCGAAGATCGCGAGGCTAGCATGGAGCCCGCGTTTTAAAATCCAAGACTTATGAAAAATTTCCAAGTACTTGGACTCAGACGCAAGATTCATGAGGACCAGCGTCTGATTTCACAAGACGCAAGAGCCATAAGAAATCTACATCCGAATCTTTCATACTTAGAAACATTCTAAGTATTGAAACCTGAGACGCAAGGTTCGCTGGGACCCTGTGTTCAACAAGCAGACGCAGATTCGAGCAGATAAAAGCAGCAAGGGTCATCAGACCTGCGCCTTGTTTATCGACTCAAGGGCCGCGTCTGAAGATCAGACATGGGCTCGAGCCCGCATTGGCGGGTCAATTTTAAAAGAGGGGTTCAAGAGTTCAAAGAACTCTATAAACCCTTTTAATGGTCCGATGGCTTTATACCTGAAATAGGGGTTTCCTGCATGGAGGAACCGCCCTTTTGAGTCTCAGCGACGACCGCCCGTGAAGATGAAGCAATTTGCTTGGCTTTTGGTGCCATTGAGAATCAAAGATCCGGTGTTAGATGAAGAAAAGAGAACAAAGGAAGCTCCTTTCTCAAAACCCTAACAGGTGCACACGAAGACGAAGGAAAGTCTAATGATGACTCTCGAAGGACTGTTACCTTTTATAGGCACAGTGATTCGCAAAGATACGCAGCGCTTGGCTCGACGCCTAATTACCGCCTGACACGTGGAAAGCGCATTAAATGCAGCGTAAAGTTCGCACGCCAAAAAGTAGATGTCCCCTCAATTCTACGGGACACGTGGCAGCGTGCTCATGGCGCGGATTCGCATCCAACAGTCGCGTCTTCATCCCAAGAGACGCGTCCCTCCGATGGACGTACCTTCTCAACTAAGCCAGAGTTGCGTCCGAAAAGCCGCGTCTTCATTCCAAAAGACGCGTCCCTCCGAAGATCGCATCCTTTCAACCCAGCCAAAGCCGTGTCTACCTCATGGAATAACAGTCGCGTCTTCATCCCAAAAGATGCACCCCTATAAGAGGCGCGTCTTTAATCAGTATTATCCCTGCATCCACAGAACTGGTGTTCAGTCCTTACTTCTGCAATTCAGTTCAACAGTACACTGCCACAAGTAGACGACTGCCCACCTCTGGTTTAAAGTACACAACGACAAACTCAAAGCATCGGGGAGGTTTAGACTGTGTATCTAGACACTCAAAGCGATCAATTTTGGCGGCTTCAAAGAGTTCCATAGTATACTAATGAAGGCCATCCTCCAGACAAGATCAAACCCGTAGCATTGTCAGTCCAACCATAAAAGTAGATTCAGCTAGAGTTCAAAGTATTTCGAAATCCGTCCCAGCTAACTGCGGAATATCGAAAACTTTGGAGGGGGTTCTGTAAGCTGTCTAAAAATCATTAAGACAAGTCGTCAAAAGCAGAGTCCCAAACTCCAGACACAGGGCTAATCTCAGCCGCACTACAGCACCAACACGCGTGGGTCGAAACCCGCGTCTCAGTCGGCACTGCAGCACCAAGGCGCGTGGGTCAAAACCCGCGTCTCAGCCAGCACTGCAGCATCAAGGCGTGTGGGTCGAAACCCGCGTCTCAGTCAGCACTGCAGCACCAAGGCTCGTGGGTCGAAACCCGCGTCTCAGCCAGCACTGCAGCAACAAGGCGCGTGGGTTGAAACCCGCGTCTCAGCAGCACCAAGGCGCGTGGGTTGAAACCCACGTCTCAGCAGCACCAAGGCGCGTAGGTCGACACCCGCGTCTCAGTTGTAACCGTCCCGATTATAGGGTCAATCACGGCCAACATAACGGGAAAAGTTAACCCCCATTATGGAGTATTTTTAGGAGGCACGTACGCCCCTGAAACCTCTATAAATAGCCCCGTTGCTATGGAAAAGGGGTCGGATTCTGGAGATTCTTTGGAGAGATCAGAAAAGAGCTTGACTTGAGAGCTTCCACAGAGAAGGAAAGAAAGTCTAACTCTTCAGCTGACTTGCTGCGTACAAGTTAATCTTTGCCTATAATCTCTTTGAGATTTTGGTCGACAGAGCTGTATTACTCCATCTACCATCCGAAGAGAAGATCCCCAGAAGTTCTCGACGTTCACCCGGTCAACGGAAAATAAGATTCACTTTCCATCGCCACTTGAAGAACCCAGCACTAAACAAAGGGGAGATTCAAGACTCAACATCTTCCCTCCCTTGTAGTCGGAGTACAAGTTTGTTGTTACTTTTCATTTGATTCAAGGAAACTTTACACCGAACATCTCATTCTCCGTACCAAACAGCTGTTATATAAGACTGCGACCATGATCGCAGTATCTTATTTAGATTACTTAATAAAAAAATACTATGACCAAGGTCGCAGACTGCTGTTACATAAGATACTGTGACCATGATTACAGTATCCTATTTAGATTACTTAATAAAAAAATACTATGACCAAGGGTTGCATTCTTTTAAAATAAATTATTTTTCTAAAATTAAGTTATCAAGATCTGTAATTTTTTTGTTTGAAAAAGCTCAAAATTTTTCGATCTGTAATTTTTTTAGTGGAGGAACAGTTGTAGCAGGTTAAAACTGAAACTGAGGTATTTCAGTCATTGGGCGACGAAAAGTGATTGAGGGTGTCTTTTTTACCGCCTAAATTTTTGACTTCTCTGTGGCTAATATGAAGCCACGTCATGCCGGCTGAGAAACTCTCTCAGCTGGCGGCTGAGGTACAGTAACCCCTATATATATATATATATATATATATATATATATATATATATATATATATATATATATATATATATATATATATATATATATATATATATATATATATATATATATATATATATATATATATATATATATATATATATATATATATATGCAAATCTAATTATTGATTAGTTAGGTGCTTTGGCCTAAGCAAGCCTTGGTATTTATGCAAAAGATAATTAGATAAGTTTGAAATATATATATAAATCCTCTGATTAAGCTGGGTATTTGTGCCTCATGAAGCATAAGTATTCACGCCTAAAAGGGGTATATTATATAAATAAAAACCCTTGGTTTCGTGGCCTTGTCTGCTCGAGTGTTTAAGTCCTTAGGGGTGTTTTCTCACCTGGTACCTTAAAACTGTCCAGTTTGGGTGTCACCGACTAAAGGCTCGTTACATGGGCAGATTAGAAAGCCTAATGGAATTGAGGAATAAATACCACCAAAAATAAATATAAATAAGACATAGGAGTTAATGTTAAAGAACCCTTAATCAAACTTCACGGTCACGATGGTGCATATGACTCAGGGTAAAGTAATAGACTAGATGAGAAAGACAAATTGACTCCTTATTTTGATTGATGACATGTTTTTGAATAGAGACTAAGTATAGGAATGAAAAGTTTGATATTCCTGTAACTTATAGAATACTTGAACTCTTACAAATATACTTCAAATATTTTCTCTTTTCAAAATGCTTTTCGAAAATACTACCATTTTTTTCTCTTTCTTTATGGATTTTGTGGGTGCAATCCACTAAAAACCCTCACGAGACAAAACTCGTCCTCTAGGGGTAACCTAGAGGTTTAACGGCTTGTTGTAAATCTCAGTGCAATCGAGTGACCTGCGAAAGTGGCCTAATAATTGATTAGGATTAGTTTTGATATTTTGCTTGAGGGCGAGCAAAAGATAAGCGTGTGGGTGTCATCCGTCACATATATTGCATACATATTGTCACATTACCATGCTTATAATCTAAATAAATCATATTAATAAGTCCTATTTTTCTTTATACAATGCAGGCCCATTGCTAAATGATAGGAAAGAGAAACGAGCTCAAAAGCCCTAAAATTCTGATTCAATTCAGAATAAATCTGAAATCAGGGAATCAAGATAGATCTTGGCAAATCAGAGAGGTTGAAAATTGGTTGAAATGGATCTTCTCAAATCAAGTGGTTAAAGCCAACAATCAAAGTTCATTTCGTCAAATCCAGGAGCTGAAACAGTGAATCCAGCAAGACAAAAGGGAGCCAAAGCCTGCGCTAACTACTCCTCCACCAGGATGTGGCCACTTGTCCACATCTTGGCCGCGGATCCGCGGCTTGTTGGTGGAGATAAGGGAAGCGTTTGCTCCCCTTATCCCCTCACTCCTTTCCCTCTGGGGTTTTGCCTATAAAAGGCAGGGTTTTGTACAGGAAAAGGGACCGGAACTTAGATTTAGTTTTTATCTTTGTTTTTAAGGTTTAGGCTTTTTGTTAGATAGTATAGAAGTTGTAACTCTGTTTTATAATTTGTAGTTCAGATCAATTACCAGTGAGAGAGAGGATAAATGATAGTAATCTGAAGATTGGAGTGACATCAATAAAAAGATCAAGCTTTCTCTTCTACCACTCCAATTCACGGTATGTCTTGCTTTATTTACATGTATTGTTTTTCATCTTTCATGAGTAGCTAATTTCATTTTCTGGACTCACTATTGCTCCTCTCTCCGATCCCTCTTCTTTTTGAATAGTTTTGATGAAAAGACCCAATGAATCATTTGCATGCCTAAACTAAGCCTTTTTTGTGAAAGTGTTCTTGAAGGCACACGAGCATGGGTTTAGATTTTTAAACTTCTACTTCTTTTAAAAATGTCTCTTGAACTTGTTTTTATCTCATACTTGACTACTTGATGATTTAACATTCAATTCAAGACGATTTCTTAAAGAAAAGAGTTAACTTTTCCAACTATCTTATGTGCTTTGTTTAAAACTTTCTAAAATCAATCTTAAGTTTTTGCCTATGATCAAGTTGAGGCACTAAGGATTTTAATAAAATAACACATCATCGAGTAGTGAGATAGTGAGCCCAGATCTTCTTCTTATATTAAAAACAATAAATCACTCTTCAAGCTTTTTAAATCACCTTTTCCAAAGTTTTCTTTAAATTTGCAAATTTTCTTTTAATCATTTTCCTTCTCTCCATTCTCTTTTTCAACTTAAAAGAAAGATACCAACTTCATTCTTTGTTACTTAATAAAAACACCGAAAAGCTTCTATCACATTCCTCCTCGTGGACACGACCTGTTAGCCCAAAGCTACACGGTAATTCTCTCTTATCACTTTGGTTTTGCAATCAAAATCCTCGATCTCCGGAATCTAGGTAACCAACGTGAATATACGTTCAAATATAATAAACATTATATTATATAGAGGAGAAGAGAGAGAAGGAATGATTGAGTTACGACCTGCACACAAATACAGAATTTTAGAACTTTAAAATAGAGAAGTGCAAATTACTCAATTCTACCGCAATAGCAAGTGGCTATGCGGGTCGTGATCCACAAGGAGGGACTAGCGATGGAAGCTTTTTTAGTAAGTCTTCTTTTAAGATACAAAGTTTGGTTAAAGTTCTTCTTTAGTTCTTTTAAAAAAAAGGAAAATTGAGTTAAAGTTGAGTTAGAAAGAAAGCGATAGAATAAGAAGGTGGAGAAATAAGAAGTGATTTGTACAAATGAGATTGGAAAAGAGTGATAATAGATTTGGTGGATTGTGGTGTTCTAAACTAAATGATTAAAAGAAAAGAAACTAAAAATTACTTACTTCTCTTGGCCAAATACGTACCTTGAATCTTTTGCAATAATGTTACCTTGAAGTGAGGCGATCAACGTATAGCCCATAAGAGTTGATTCCTGTTTCCTCCACATTATATCATCAAGACGTTGCAAGTATGAAGTGATACAGAATGAAACTCAAAATCCATCGTCATGGGCTATCGGTGGCACTCGCAAAGGCAAGGCTTTTTCGATGCTTTTAGACTCACTTGGATAGCAATTGTACCAAAAGAAGAAAAGTAGAGAAGAAGAAGAAGAACACAAAAACAAAGTACATACAGAACTACAGATTCGATTTTATAATAATAAGAGAAAAGAAGGAAATCTTACACCGGTGTCACTCTCAGCACAAGATTCGTTTTCATTCTCCTATGAAACTCTGATCTCCTCTGATTTATATAAACTAAAACTGAAAATTACATGAAAAGAAAAACAAAAACCTACACTAAAAGAATGGAAGAATGGACTAATTCCTATCTCTGCATGGTCGTCCCATTTTACAGTGAAAAACCTGCCTTTTATAGGCAAAAAACCAGAGGGGAGAGGTGTGAGAAGATAGGGGAGCAAACGCTCCCCCTAACTCTCTAATAAAACTGTGAAAACGTGGCTTTGGCCTCGTTTCAATGGCCCAGATGTGGCCAGGTGGCCACACCCAAATGGTGGGACTCCCCGGTTTGTTGATTCACCCATATCTTCTGCTGGTTTTCTCGTTTCAGCTCTAGGATTTGACGAAACAGCCTTTGATTGTTAGCTTCAACCGCTTAATTTGAGAAGATTCATTTCAACCGGTTTTCAACCTCTCTGATATGCCAAGATTTGCCCTGATTCTTTGATTTTGAATTTAATCTAAATTAAGTCAGAATTTGATGGGCTTTTGGGCTTGTTTCTCTTTCCTTTCTTTTAGTAATGGGCCTACATTAAACAAAGAAGAATAAGACTTATTAATAGGATTTATTCGATAAAAAGTATGGTAATGTGACAATGTATATGCAATATATGTGACTGATCACCCCCCATACCTATCTTTTGCTCGTCCTCGAGCAAAACAACTAAATTATACTAAGGATTATTAGACCACTTTTGCAGGTCACGCGATTGCAATGAGCATGTGCAACAAGCCGTTAAACCTCTAGGTTTCCCCTAGAGGACGAGTTTTGTCTCGTGAGGGCTTTCAGTGGATTACACCCACAAAATCCATAAAGAAAGAGAAACAAAGAGTTAGTATCTTCGAAAAGCATTTTGAAAGAGAAAAATATTTGAAATATAATTGTAAGTTTTAAGTAATCTATAAGTTATAGGAAAACTGAAATTTTCGTTTCTAAACTTAGTCTCTATTCAAAATTTGTTATCAATCTAAGTAAGGAGTCAAATTGTACTTCTCATCTAGTATATTACTTTACCCTAAGTCATATGCACCTTTTGACCATGAAAATTTTGACTAAGGGTTCATTAACTCTAACTCTTATGCCTTATTTATTTATATATATATATATATATTTTTTGATGGTGTTATTCCTTAGTTCTATTAGGCTTTCTAATCTGCCCATGTAACGAGCCTTTAATCGATGACTCCTAAACCAAACGGTCTTAGGGCACCGGGTGAGAAAACACCCCAAGGACTAAGGACTCGAGCAAACAAGGCCACAAAACTAAGAATTTTATTATATGAACCACTTTTAGGCGTGAATACTTATGCTTTATTAGGCACAAATACCTAGCTTAATCAGAGGATTTTTAATATATATATATTTTTTTCTCAAACTTATCGAATCATCTTTCACATAAATACCAAGGTTTACCTAGGCCAAAGCACCTAGCTAATCAATAATTAGGTTTGTTTGACTTTCATATATATTTTTCTTTTTTTAATTTTTTTATAAGGCATAAGAATCCTTGTTTTTGAACCCTAAGTGTGTAAGTGTATGAAGTGTGCATATTCATTAAGGTAAAGATCAAGACTAAATTATTTGATAAATTATCTTCCTAACCCTAAAAATCAAACAAATAATCTTATTTTGACTAAGTTTAAGAAATCCTAATTTTGATTTTCCTATTCCTTAAAATTGACTTATTTCTTACAAAAAATATGTCAAAATATTGTTTCTATTTTCAAAAAGTTTTTAAAAGTAAAGAAAATGTTAAAAAATTTTTTAATAAAAGAAAAACCTAAGTTATGTTAGAACCCTCCCCCACACCTATCTCATGCATTATCCTCAATGTATGAATTAATGCATAGATGCATGAAAAAGAAGACAGGGAAGGAAAATACTACCTTAAGGTGGTGGTTCTGGTGGTGGTCTGATTAGTCCACGAAATGCGGCCCATCGACTTTGCATGGAGTTCGGAGGAACCCACCAGAAATCTCTTTTATATAACCCACTAAAATGATGTATATATGAACGTTTTTTATTAAAAATTTAACCCCATCTTATTTTCAAATTTCATAATTAATTTCGGAGTCACATTTGTCACCCGCCTTGTCCCAAAATGAATTGTGAAAAGATAGAATGATTGACTTGGACTCAGGAAGTACTGGAATTAATACCGACTCAGGAAAGTGACTTAAGTCAAGCAAAGGTTCAGGAGTCGAGATTGGCTCAGGAAGTGGGTACAAATTAAGAAGTTGAAACTCAAGTCCACATTCAGTTTCCCACAATGGAATGTGACTTAATATTGGTGATTCAAGTTCAAGAATGACAGGTGTGGGAATCAAAACTGACTCTAAAATATTACTCAAGTCAGGTAACAAAACAGGAGTCAGTACTGATTCAGAAATTTAAACTGGATCACAAACTTGAGAATCTAGGTCACATTTCTCATTGAGTTCAATTTCATAAAAATGAGAACTTGCCAATTTGTCAATAGGACTTTCAAAAGTATGAAATTGGTCAAGTTAATATGATGATCATCAAAGATGGGTGATTCAATTTCATGATGAATTGGCACAGGATCCAATGTTGACTCGGGAAAAAGATTGAAATCAGGTGAAGACACCGGAGTCATTATTGAATCAGGAAGTAGAATTGAATTACTAAGTTGAGGTTCAGGATCATATTCATTCTCAAGTTCTATTTCAGGAAAGGAATAACTTGCCAAACTGTCAATATCATTTTCAAAGTTTGGAGTTTGGGCAAGTTCAAATGATTGTGCTGAAATAGAACCTTGTTTTCCAAAACAACATGACTCTTCAGCTCTAACAGAATGGTTAACGACATCAGAACTAGCCAAACGGTGAGAACATAGAGTTTGGACCATCATATCTATGTCATGATTATGAGCGTTTTGAGCCTAAATCATGGCTTCAAGCATCTTTTCACAGTTGATTAGTTCATCATTTTGTTGAAAAGATGAAGTGTTGTCTTGGAATTGGTGGTGAAATTGTGAGTCCATCAGATTTTGTGATTGTTGTTTGGACTCACGCATGCTCATTTTCAAAATTGATGGTTTTCTATTTTGGACTAATGGAACTATGTAAGAATCTTGGAAATATTGTGGACAAGGTGGATAAAGAGGACAAGTTGGTTGAAAATTGGACTCGGGGAGGTGAATCCCCACTGACTCTGTGAAGAGTTAAAATTATTCTGGAAATTATGGTTATAAGATTGGGGCATGGGTTAGGATAAGACCAATCTAGCACACTAGGTTGGTTAAAGTTATGATATGCGGGTTGGTAATATCCGAAAAAGAGGTTGGTGTGTAATATGGATTACTATTAAAATTGGAAAAATTATTGTTATAAGACATATCACACAGGAAAACACAAACAAAGAAACATAAACAAATAAGCAAACAAATGAAAAGGAAAAGAAAAAAATTCGAACCTAAGTTAGGGTAAACCTTAGATCTAGACGACTCCAAACTGGTTAGACTTTCCACGGGAGGTATAATGTAGACTTTGACCACAAGCTAATCAGCCAGGTCAGGGCATGATTGGTGGAGGTTATCCATTAAAGACGTTCCTTAATTAAGTAACCACCAACCTCCGGGTTTTCGGCCCTTAATCCCCTTCCTAGACACTGATATGGTAGGAGTCAAATTCCAACACCTTTCCCCTTAGGATAATCTCCTAATTGAGTCCGAGATGTCCCTAAGGCCAACGTCTACTCATTTTAGTTAGGCTGGGTTAGTGAGTGAGGAGATTGTTTGTGGGCTAAGGGAGGGTAATGACTTTCCCACCTTATCTTGTTTATAGGACAAGCCCTTAAATCAATTTAGTGCAGTGTACAAGTATATAGAAAAAAGTAACATTCAAACAATATTTCATACAAGAATAAACCTTATACTAAATGCTATGCACACATACCTTGACTCAAGCACTCTTCAACAGTAAATAAAAAATGAAATAAAATCGACACGTTCCTAAATGCAAAGTCTAAATCATTTTTAGCATTTACAATCAACTTTTTACTGTTGTGTTAAAAGGTATATACAGTGAGTCAAACAAGGAGATAAATGCTACAGAAATTCAGATTTTCAATTCAGCCAACCTGCAAAAATACAAGTTAGTAGTTCACTCAGTTTTGCCACTGGAATGTAGCAAATCTGAGGGCTTCTGGGCTCTGCTTTCTTGAGCAGAGTCCAGGGCCACTTATATGTCCACTGTAACAGATATTCCTTGTTGTTAAATCTGTACACCAAAAATAAAAAAGAAGGTTAACAAAAAATGTAAACTTTAAAGAGAGTAACTTAACGTCCCTCCTCGGCAATAGCGCCAAAATTTGATTGAGTTACGACCTGCACACAAATACAGAATTTTAGAACTTTAAAATAGAGATGTGCAAATTACTCAATTCTACCGCAATAGCAAGTGGCTATGCGGGTCGTGATCCACAAGGAGGGACTAGCGATGGAAGTTTTTTTTTAGTAAGTCTTCTTTTAAGATACAAAGTTTGGTTAAAGTTCTTCTTTAGTTCTTTAAAAGAAAAGGAAAAATTGAGTTAAAGTTGAGTTAGAAAGAAAGCGGTAGAATAAGAAGGTGGAGAAAAAAGAAGTGATTTGTACAAATGAGATTGAAAAAGAGTGATAAAAGATTTGGTGGATTGTGGTGTTCTAAACTAAATAATTAAAAGAAAAGAAACTAAAAATTATTTACTTCTTTTGGCCAAATACCTACCTTGAATATTTTGCAATGATGTTACCTTGAAGTGAGGCGATTAACGTATAGCCCATAAGAGTTGATTCCCGTTTCCTCCACATTATATCATCAAGATATTGCAAGTATGAAGTGATGCAGAATGAAACTCAAAATCCATCATCGTGGGCTATCGGTGGCACTCACAAAGGCAAGGCTCTTTCGATACTTTTAGACTCACTTGGATAGCAATTGTACCAAAAGAAGAAAAGTAGAGAAGAAGAAGAAGAACACAAAAATAAAGTACATACAAAAGGGAACTACAGATTCGATTTTATAACAATAAGAGAAAAGAAGGAAATCTTATTCCGGTGTCACTCTCAGCATAAGCTTCGTTCTCATTCTCCTATGAAACTCTGATCTCCTCTGATTTACATAAACTAAAACTGAAAATTACATGAAAAGAAAAACAAAACCTACACTAAAAGAATGGAAAAATGGACTAATTCCTATCTTTGCATGGTTGTCCCATTTTACAGTGAAAAACCTACCTTTTATAGGCAAAAACCCAGAGGGGAGAAGCGTGAGAAGATAGGGGGAGCAAATGCTCCCCTAACTCCCTAACAAAACCGCAGAAATGTGGCTTTGGCCACGTTTCTGTGGCCCTGGTGTGGCCAGGTGGCCACACCCAAATGGTGGGACTCCTCGGTTTGTTGATTCACCCATATCTTCTGCTGGTTTTCTCATTTCAGCTCCAGGATTTGACGAAATAGCTTTTGATTGTTGGCTTCAACCGCTTGATTTGGGAAGATTCATTTCAACCGATTTTCAACCTTTCTGATATGCCAAGATTTACCATGATTCCTTGATTTCGAATTTATTCTGAATTAAGTCAGAATTTGATGGGCTTTTGGGCTTGTTTCTCTTTCCTTTCTTTTAGTAATTGGCCTACATTTAACAAAGAAGAATAAGAGTTATTAATAGGATTTAGTCGATAAAAAGTATGGTAATGTGACAATGTATATGCAATATATGTGACTGATCAAGAAACCAGAAGGAGAGAGAATGGAGACGGTAGAGTCGCGTCGCATAGATGCTACAAACGCGGGTTTAAGACCCGTGTTTAAGCCATAACATAAGAAGAACGCAGACGTGGGCATGAGCTCCACGTCGCGTTGATACAAGAACGCGAAGGTCATGTTAAAGAATTACTTGAATGCGGGGGTAAGCTCTGAGTCTAGTAATTAGCATAAGAAAAAGGGAGACAGGGAGATGAGAGAGTGAGAAAGAGACAGGATAGGGGAGAGTGAGGGAAAGAGTGTCCAGGGAAAGAAAGAGAGTGAGAGAGACAATAGAAAGTGAGTGAGAGAGAGAGAGAGACGCAGGTAAGGAGGGAGACAGAGATGCAAGGGTGAAAGACGCAGGAGTGAGGGATGAAGTACAGGGAATAGAGAAAGAAAGAATGGAAGAAAGAAGGAAAAAAGAAGAAGAAAGAAAGAAAGAAAGGGAGAAAAGAAAGAAAGAAAGAAAGAAGGAAGGGAGAAGGGGGAGATGGCTGGCCAAGGCTTAGCCAGAGGTGGCTGGCAGCGGCCGGAGATGGCCAGAGGTGGGTGACTAGAGCCCCAAGCCCAAGCCAAGGGTGGTGAAAGTCTAGCTGATTTTGGAATTTTGGGATTTTTGAAAAGGCATTTCAGAGAACGACGGAGTAGCTCATTGAAAAGAGCACGCCGAGGAGGAGAGGATGATGTGATTATTGGTGGCCGAAATGGTGGAGATGGTGGTGAAAATGATGGAGAAGATGGTGGTGGAAATGGGTTGTTTTGGTAGAAAAAGGAAGAAGAAGATGGTGGTGAAGTTGGTGTTATGGATGTTGTTATTGTTGGAATGGAGGAGGAGATGAAGGAGAGGAGGATCGTGGAGGAGTTGGTGGTGATGGTGGCCTAGAAACGCAGTCAGGGGGGCTGGTTTTGCTCATGCTGCCTTTGGCTCTTGTTGGCTGGAAGAAGAAGAAGAAATAATTAAAGAGAGAGAAAGAAAGGGTGTATATATATAAAGGAGATGGGAATCTCTACAAGTTTGCCATGCGTTTCAAATAAATGAGACTTGCGTCTCATTTAAATGAGATCCGCGTCCAGGCAAACAGAGCCAGATGCGGAGATGAGCTCCGCGTCCTGGCCAAAAGAGCCAGACGTGGAATTGAGCTCCGCATATGAGAAAACGCGAATGTCTCATTTGGAGAGAAGAGAGAAAGTCATGATGATTTGATTAGACTTGATTTGAAAGGCTTTAAATACAGAAAGAAAGCGAACCTTTGTATTAAAGATCAGTTCTGCCTCTAGTGAGACTCGCACCCAGTGAGGAGAAAGAAAAATGGGGAAAATATAAATACAAAATCTGGATGAAATCTGGTATCTGGGAAAACGCCAAAAACTCCGAAAAAGCCCAAAAAATGAAGTAACTCAGAAAGGTTTTCGAAAATTCTCAAAATAATAAATATTATTTAAAGATGTTTACTGAAATCAGATTTCATAAACTCGATCCGATTTTCAAAATAAAATCCTAAAATGCAATGTTGATGCCGGCCAACACCGGGCTGGCCGAATTTGGCAATTTTAAAAAATCTCAAAAAATACATTTAGATAGAAAATATGATTTTAAGAGATAAATATGAAAGCAATTTCTAGAAATTTAACTCTGTTTGTAAATTAAAAAAATCTGAGAATCGGTCAGCGGCACTGGTCGACACCGGTTTTGAAGATTTTCAATTTATTTCAGAAAAATTTCAGAAAATCATAGAAAATCTAGAATATTAGAAAATGATGCTTAAAACTGAAATCGGTCAAATCTGAATGCCAGAAAGACCAAACCAAGTAATGCTCTAGGATTGGGCCCCCCATTCAGACTAGGGCTGACTCCGAGTTCATGAATCCAAATCCAAGGCAAAACGTTCATGTAAATAATTTATAATATGAAACAAATATAGGAAGTAAATTAAAAAAATACGATCAAGAAATATGAATACGCAACTAAGTACATATTCCGGGAGCGGGGTGTTACATCATCGGCTTTTCTCAAGTCAAAATTGAGTTGCTTAATAGGCCAAAAAGCACGGTGCTCTAGTTCTACGGACAGATGGTAGGGTTTTTCAAATCGGTACGGAGACATTCTTAGAACAATTTTGAAGGTGAGGACCAAACGAAGAAACTTAACAGATCAATCCTTCCTATTTTGCCCTATGATTTTCTCTAAATGAGTTTGATTTGTCTATTAGTCACTTCTACCTGCCCATTCGCTCTGCTCAAACTCTAACTACTTTCCCCTTAGGTCAGTTTCCTATTTGAGTCTGAGATGTCTCTAGGGCCAACGTCTACTCAGTTTTAGTTTAGCTTGGTTAGTGAGTGAGGAGATGGAATTTGGGCTAAGAAAGGGTAATGACTTTCCATCTTGTCTTGCTTATAGGTCAAGCCCTTAATTCGTTTTAGTGCAAGTGTACAACTATATAGCTAAAATGGATACACTCAAGTAATGTATATCACCCAAATGTGTTTCTTAAGCTACATGCAATGCATACATACCTTGGCTCCAACACTCTTCAACAGTACTGTAATGTAACGAAATTTGACACATGCCTAGAATGCAATGTCTAAATATTTTTAAGCAATTAACAAACGCATGTTACTATTGAATTTAAAATAGTGTGTAGAGTTACATAAAATGGAAAAATAACAACTGTAGAATGTTAAGCTTACAGTGTGGAAACACCTGCAAGAAAAAACTTTAGTAGTCCTACTAAAAAGCAGTGCAACGCGACTTTTGCTACG
This sequence comes from Agave tequilana, assembly GCA_038442645.1. Lineage (NCBI taxonomy): Eukaryota > Viridiplantae > Streptophyta > Magnoliopsida > Asparagales > Asparagaceae > Agave > Agave tequilana. The sequence continues at coordinate 179,254 of JAVJIF010006692.1, read as the reverse complement.
TTTTCGCGACTTAGTAGTATCCCCTATGCTCTACTTTCTTGAGCTGAGGCACAGGGTAGCAGGTAGTGCACTATAGAAATTAGTTTCCAAGACTCAGCTCCTGCACACAAGAAAAGAAGAAAATTTAATTGTTAAAAACTTAAAGAGAATTACTTACCATCCCTCCTCTAGCAATGGTGCCAAAAATTGATTGAGTCTAACCTATGCACGGAAATATAGAGTTTAGAAATGAAGAATAGAAACTGCAATTTCCAAAATTTGATAGGAATCAACCTACACACAGAAAAATACAGAGTTTAGAAAAGTACTAGGTTCTCAATTCTACCGCTATAGCCAGTGGCTATGCGGGTCGTGATTCACAAAGAGGGACTGCGATGAAAGCGTGTTGATAAGTTCTTTTTGAGTTTACAAAAATTGTTTAAATTTCTTCTTTGTTTTTGAAAGAAAAGGAAAATGAAAGTTATGTTAATTTGGAATAAATGGAAGATAGAAGAAGATGGTGATTATTGGTGTTTAAAAACTAAGTTAAAAAGTAATGAAAAAGAGTAAAAAAAAAAAGTTGATTTAAGATATGTGTTCTACACTAAAAAATGGAAAGATAGAAAAACTAAAATATTTACTTACCTCTTTGGCGCTTGCTTACCTTGGATCTATTGCATCAATTTACATTGGCTTGAAGGTGATCAAATTATGGCGTATAGGATCTTCCCCATTTCCTTTCTAAACTATGAAATAAAAGTGCAAGCTTAAACTGATTTAGAAATGGCTATTCATCACCATAAGCCATCAATGGCACTTGCAAGGGCAAGATAGTTTCGAGGCTATTTGAGTCATTTGAATTTACAAACACCTCAAAGGAAAGTAGAAGAAAAACAAAAATGAAGAACAAGAATGCAACTTTCGATTAAATCAAGTAACAATGAAAAAAGAAGAACACTTATACTAGTGTCACTCTCAATATGGGCTTCTCTCTCATTCTTTCATGAAACTCTTCTCTCCTCTAAGTTACATAAATAAAAATAAAAAATACATTCAAAGAAAAACAAATCCCTAAACTAAATTAGAATATAAACTTAGCCTAAAATCTATCTCTGCTCAGTCATCCTCTCTAGCCTTTAGATTATACAGCTTTTGTAGGTGAAATGGAGGAGATAAGAGAGTGAGAAGATAGGGGGAGCAAACGCTCCCCTAATCCTTTAACAAGGCCGCGGATCTGCGGCTAGTATGTGGCCAGGCGGCCACATCCTGGGAGGGCGTCTCTCTGATCTCCTGTTGGCTCTTTTTATCCACTGGGTTTTCTAATTCTGGCTCTGGATTTGTTGATTCACTGTTGATCTTCAGCTATCTGAAATGGATTTAAAAAAATTTGAATTTTAACCAATTTCTATTTGGTGTGATCTTCTGTTTTGCTTTGATCTTCAGCTTATCTCTAAATATTTGTCTCAATCCTTGATTTTCATTTAAATCAGAATTTAAATGGGCTTTTGGCTTATTTCTTTTCCATTTCCTGTAGTAAAGGCTTAAATGATAAATATGATTAAATAGCAGAGTTTATTTAAGATAAAATACAAAAATGTGAAAATGAATATGTAATATCAGTAATTAATCACCATCCGGCCTCCCTCGGCAACACCAAAGCCTCCCGCAGCCCAGATCTCCCACCGCAGCCCCCTCTCTCCCTCTGCAACGTCTCAGACCCTCCTCCATCACCTTCATCGCCTTCTACGGCTAGATCCGATCGTCACCGGCTAGATCCGGCTGGCCCAGCCTCACAGCAGCCCTCCGATTACTCGCTCAGGCCTCCATCGCTCATCCAAACCACAGATCCACCACAACTACCACCTCAAAAACTACCTCGGTGCCACCCACCTCCAATCTGCCTTTCCCTGCCTCTGTCACCGCCTACCCCCTATCTCACCTCCGATCTGCCTTCAGTCTGCTGCCACCTTCTCTCACCTCCAACTGCCTCTCCTAAGGCAGCTTTGCCTCCACTACTGCCCTCTGATTGTCAAAGGCCTCCCAGGCGCACTGCAATCTCTCTCTACTTTTCTGTTCTGTCTCTCGTAGTCTCGCTCTGTCTCTATTCTTCTTCTTCTTCCAGTCTCTTTTTGTCTCTCTTCTTCTTCTTCTTCTTTGTCTCTCTCCTTTCTCCATCTCTCTTCTTCTCTCATCTTACTTCTTCTCTCACTCTCATTCTCTATATCTCTATCAATCTTCTCTCTCAGCCTCTCTCTATCTTTCTCTCTCTCTCTCGGTCTCTCTCTTCTTTCTCTTGATCACTATCTTTCTCTCTATCTCAGTTCCTCTTTATCTTTCTCTCTTCTAAGGTTTCTCATTTTCTCTCTCCCATCACTCTTTGGTTGGGTATTTCATCCATGCCCTGTGCACATACCAGATTTGGATAGGCGAGTACTTTACCTTATTTCACTCTTGTAATTGGGTATTTTGCATGTATATTGGCCAGTAGTATGATTAGTAGCAGGGCATTGTATGTGGGAATTGTATGTGGGAATTGTACATATTATGTATGTGGACTGTGTAAATACATGTTTGTGTGTGGCTATAGTGGTCACTTTCTTACTGCCTAAGATCGTGACACGTGTCAATCAGCCTCATGCTGATGTACGAGGCATGGTTACTTTTGGAACAGTTAATTCAGAACCATCATCTAGTTTGGATTGCGAAGAGGTTGGGTGATTAACAGAAGAATTAGATCTAATCACAGAGTCTCTATCTTTAAGCCTAATTCAAATGAAGTAGTAACCTCTAGGGAGTTGTTTATCCTTATCTCTAGTCGAGCGCGAACCACCAGATAGAGATGGACTCTCTCCATCATCAATTCAAACTGGGGTGTTCGTCTCGATCCTTAGCAAGATAAGGGACTTAGGTATTCAAACTGAGTAGGACTCCCTAACCTTATCTATTTGACATGACTTGTATAATAGAGGATCCACTCTAAGGGGAAAAAGGAGTTCACCTTAATCTAGAGAAGACTTTTGTAATCGCCATTGACATAGTGAAGTCTCTCTCACCGTGGTTTTTCCCTTTCGACTTTTCTACGTATTTCATTATGTTTGTGATTGACTGTTCTGTGACTTGGTTACATTCACTTCCCTAAATTGGTACGTGGATTGATTTATTAGGAATTACCTACTGCATTTGGTGCTTTTATTGAGATCTTTGAATTCTCACTCGAGATCTCTTCGTAAAAATATCCAACTCCTTCCTCTGAAATCATCCAGAATGACCGACATGGCTCCATCGAGGAAGAGTGTTAACCAGACTACAGTCGACCCCATCGTTCCGAAAAGAATGACAAATGTGATAGAGGTGGCAGAACCAATGAACCGTTGGCTCACCCTATCAGACGTCGACATCTCAGGCACAGAGGCCTCTCATCCTACTACTGTGTTGCCACTTAGGAGGCAGACCACCAACCCCGAGCCTTCGCTCAACGGTGACCAACATATCCAGATGCTTTCCTCCATGTGAAAGCAGCAATATAATCAGCAGACGGACATGATCCGTCTCTGTGAGGTTGTCACCCATGAGAAAGAGGCGACAACCCATGTCTAGACACGTTTGATCAGATAGATCGGAGTACAATGGGGTTTGTGATCTTCTCCCACTGCGATAAGAAACCTGTGGGCTCCCTTCACCAATGTGCACACAGGAATCCACTCATTCCACTGGAAGCTCGAGGTGCGTCTGATCGAAGACCTACAAAAATGCGGAGGACTCCGAGGACACTCGGTGTTCCCGAACGCCAAAGTTTCCTCAGATTGAGGACATAACTGATCTAGTCCAAGAGAGACTCAACCAAGCAAGTCAACGGTGTTGGCCCAAAGGCCTTCCACTCTAGTTTTGATGATGATTAACTCATGTAGTTATGTGTACTAATAATCTTGCAATGTTTAAGTTTCAGATATTTAACAAGATATTAGTTGGTGAAAGCTTCCACACATCTTTCACAAGGTGATTCAAGAGCCTAAGCATCAAAGATGACATCTAGCACTCATTGGAGTCAAGCTTGGTGAATCACGGTTTGGACCGAGTCAACTTGGAGACGGCGCTCTACAAGAAGACTTAGGTATCCCTAGTTTAGTTTGTATTTAGATCCAAATTGTAAAGATTAGAATAGTATGATAATGCTCAAGTTCACAACACACACGTTTCATGTCTTGAATATTGGTTTTTGGTTTTTCGGTTTTACGTTTAACCGATCTTGGTTTTCATGAATAGATAGATCAAAACAAGTTTACATGATTTAATGTATATACGATTTGTTCTATATACATGCATGCTTTAATTTCCTAGACAAACTTAGTTTTGACTCCTTTATTCATGTGTTATATGTTTTGGTATTTTTGACAAAACATATTTTGAAATTAATGACAAAAACTATGATATATATTTGTTTCATGTATATTGGATTTCTATCCATATACATCATGCTTCAAAGTGTTTAATTATCATGTTTTGTATCTGGAAGTGTTTTGGACAAAACGTATTTTCTATTCAAAATTCAAGTTTAGAAAATACAAGGTTTGGTTTTTGGTAAAAATGATAAGACATAAAAATAGTTTTAATTGTTTGATATTTGAGTCAAAACTTTTATCACATGTTTATATATCAATGCATTTGATAAAACTATTTTTGGGGATTTTTTGGTAGTTTATAAGAATTTATTGGATATTTATTTCCCCAGATTTCTGACCTGTTTTGGTGTCTGCCAGGCTGATCGGTCGACCGGTACGGTCGACCGCACCATGTAGACGGTCGACCGTATGGGTCGACCGATGTGCACAGAAACGTGCACGCTGGCTACACCTTTAGCCAGTCGACCGTGCCGGTCGACCGACTGAGAACAGGTTTGCTCTCTGTTTGTTTGGGTCGACCGGGCGTCGACCGCTAGCGCCAACGGGTCAAAAATTGACCGTTGGGCGGTCGACCGGGCGTCGACCGTCAGGGTAATTCTGGCAAAAATTACAGCCAACGGCTATTTTCTGAATTAGCCTATAAATACCCCATTTGCAAGAGTTTTTTCTCCAAGAATTTTTGTGCGAATTTTTACATACTCTCTGGTGTTTTTACAGCAATAAAAAGAAGTTTTTGAGCTTGATTTGAACAATCTTTTTGGTGTTTTCATTAGGGTTTGAAAAATCAAAGAAAAGGGTTTTGGGAAAAGCTTTTGAATTGAACTTCTCTATCTTGGTTTCATTTATTTCCCAAAGATTTTCTTTGAGTTACTGGTTTCAAATCCCTTGGTTTTCTCCACACTTGAGCTAAAATCTACTATCTTTTCTATAGGATTTTGTGTGGGAAAAAGAGATTGTTTTGTGGTTGTTGTTTGAAACCACTAAGTTGTAAACCCTATCTTTAGCTTGGCTTTGTGCCTTTCCCTCATTGTGTTGAGAAAGTTTGGCTATTGGGTTGTATCCCTCAAGGTTGTGAGGTGATCTTTGTATTGGTTTTGAGTTTGGAAATCCCTCAAGTTGTGAGGAGATTGTTGGCTTGGAGTTGTGCCTCAAGGAGGAGGTTGTGATTGTAAAGAGAGGAGTTGGGTACTCCTTGTGAGAGTTCTTGGTGAACTAGCTAGTGGATTAGAAATCCTTCGTTTGTCGAAGGCGGGGATGTAGAGCTGGGTGCTCGAACCTCGATAACATATCTCTGTGTTTGCGTTTGATCCATTGACTCTCTCTCTATCTCTCTCTTTACTTTGTGTATTGTGCATATTGCTATATCTTATACTTGCTTGTGTGTGTGCATCATTGTTGTAATTGCAATTAGTTTTTAAATTCCGCATTAAGTTCACTAGATTAGCATCGTCACCTATTCACCCCCCCTCTAGGTGACTTTTCAATTGGTATCAGAGCTAGCGCTCCTGATATTTAGGTTTAACCACCTAGGAGTGAGATCTTGGTTTGCTAATCTTACATTTGCATTTTCATTTGCACACATTTTGTTTGCACTTATGGCTAGCCCTCCTATGTTTGATCATTTTAGACTTGATGCTTGGAAGGCTAATATGACTAAACATTTAAAAGACCTAGGACATCTAGTTTATCAAGCCATTACCATAGAATCCCTCCCAACTAGTAGCAAGCATAAGAAGGCCAATGCATTAGCACTTAGGGCACTTAGAGCATCTTTAAATGAACATTTATTACATGTTTTTGATCCTTATGATTCGGCTTTTGCAGTTTGGAGCATCTTGACTTCTCCCGAGCTTCCAAGGATTATCAACAAGATGAGGAGATCTAAGAGAGAAAAGTCCGAAGAGCAATGCCTCATGGTCCAAGGGAAGAACTCCCTTGAGGTACAATCGGATTCTCAAATAGATGATAGCTCTAGTTCCTATTGTCATGGATGTTTTGAAGTTCAAACTTTAAATATGGAACTTGTTCAAAAGCTTGAGAATTTGTTAGAAAAACATGATTTGTTGAAAGATGATAATCTTGTTTTGAAAAATGAATTAAAGGATTTATGCTCCAATTTTGAATTGATGTTGCAAGAGAAAGAAGAGATTGCAAGTGAATGTGACTCACTTAAATCTCAACTCGAACTTATTTTAAAGGAAAATGAATTTTGAAAAACAAAAATGATTGTGATGATGTTGTAAAGCACAATGAGATTTTATCTTCAAAATTAGATCTTGTTTTTAAAGAAAATGTTACCTTGAAGAATGAAATTGATTTCATAACAAAAGAATTGGATTTGGTTTTGAATAAAAATAAATCTTTGCAAAATGATATTGATATTCATGTTTGCCATGCTAGTGTAGCTTCTACTTCTTGCACACCTATAGCATGCTCCACTTTGTCTTCTAGCATAGAAAATGATATAAATGTTTTGAAGAAAAGTGTTGATTGTTTGGACTCCACTTTGAGCCATTGTGCTATGAACCACACTCGTTTGGAATCCTTGATTCGCAAGAAACAAGTTCCAACTATGCATGCACACCCAACACGGCATACACATGCCCATCACGGACACAATCATAACATGTATGCTCATGTGTACACTTGTACACATTGTGGTCGAAAAGGCCACCTTGCTAGATTTTGCTATGATAGATTACATATTGAAAATTTAGCAACTAATCTTGTTTGGGTTTGGAGAGATACTAACCCCCGTGGACCCACAAGAAAATGGGTACCAAGATCCACCTCTTTGATGTTTGATGTAGGTGGAGGCTCTCGCATAACGTGAGAGTGTTGGTGCCTTGAGGTGGATGCATTCTAAGCTAAAAGGAGAACCATTTGGATGCTTCACTCTCAAGGAGATTTGGTGGGAGGACCACCGTGGTTTGGAGAACTAGAGATGCACCTTCATCGGTTTTGGTATCATTCTCTAACTCCCATTTTTATTTGCATGCTTTTAATGTTCATCTATTTATAGCATATCATGTTTTATTGTTCATTATACCTATGCCATGCTCTTTAGAATAGTGTTATACATGTGTAGTTACTTGAGCACCTATGTCTTATATGGATCTATATTTAGTGTTCTCACATTGTTTAAACTAACATGTATGCCCTAGATCTAATGCACATGCATATGCATTATGACCATTTGGATGTTTATGATTTTTGTTCTTATTGAATCATGTTTCATTATTTCATGATTAGTATGATATTTGCCATGTTTATTAGATTTATATTTTACATGATTAGTTATTGAGACACCCATGTTTAGTATGGACCCATATTTTGTGTTCTCTTTATGTTTTAGCTATCATGTTTATCATAGGTTTAATGCACATGTTTTTGTCATGCAAATCATATGGTTGACCATGATTTCTAATTTAGCCACATGTTTTGATCATGTATTTTATGATTCTTATAGCATGTGGATTTACATAATGATCATTTTTAGAATATTGTTGATTTATGACTCGTTTTATGCTTAATGATTTGGATATATGCTTAGATGTTAGTTTTCATTAAAACTAGGATTTATACTTGTACATAGAATGGGCCACAAATAAACCTTTATATATGTTTGTGCTTGGATGCCTATTTGTACCCATTAGATGTTCTAGTATAGTCTAGTTTTGATGATTCATGCATTCAAACATGTATTCCTATTTTTGATGTGTTTTCTATGATTAAGTGTTTTCACTTCATGTATATGTCTATTTTGCCAAACCTTAAGATATACATGTATGCCCCTTGAGTCATTTGCTTTTCATGCAAATCTATATTTTTTTGACTCAATTGTGTTTAGGGATATGTATGTATACCTTTGTTTTGTCAAAACATACATATGCCTTGGAGTTTAATTTGTTATGATGATTTTCGTGTCATTGAGGAAATTTCCTTTAGTAATGAAGATTTAGTTTTTCAAGTGTTCATATTTTAAAGGAATTTCAATCGAGCTTGATTGTCCATTTTCATGATGATATGTTTCTCACAACACTTGTACACTCACCTTATTTTGATGCTTTCTCATGATTTGATTTTCATGAGTACTATTGGTGCCATATAGATTTTGAGTGTTTGGTGATCATGTGATTTACATGTGTTTTCATGAAAAACATTTTTTTGTTATTCCTCACTTGAAGGATTACGTGCTAGTTTTTAAATTTTCATATAACTAGTTCGTATTCTTCAATTTGGTAGAGTTTTTCAAACAAACTATAATTCCAAATCTATTTTTGAAAACCCCTACCATTTATGGGCGGTTGGATGGGAGATCATGTTCATGTATACTTTAAAATGAAAATCATTTAAATCTTGAACCATGATTGGGAGGTATAGTTGATATGAGTCATACACTTGATCTTATTGTTGTTTCAATTGGTATCATTGAATTCTTTCAATTGGTATCAATCTTGACATCCTTTTGTATACTCATATATGTTTTGTTTTATATATGTATGCTTACACTTCATATAGTATCAATTTCAATTGGTATCTATTTCTTACATACATATATATAGATGATTTATTTGTGCTTATTATGTCCCTATATCTTGAAGCACAAATTTTGGTTATGTTAAGCTTGAGTTTTTCAATTGGTATACATATACAAGCTTTATCATAATTTTAAGATTGCTAAGCTTGAATTTTTAATGAATATCATGTTTCAATTAATTTAATTTTCAATTGGTATCTTATTTCAAGCCTATGCATATTTTCTTTTGGTATTTCATAAAGGGGGAGAAAACTCATATTTTATATTTCAATTGATATTTGGTTTACCATTGTTTTTGTTTCCCACTCCCTAACTTTATGATATTAAAGTAATTGGTATCATATGCTTATATGAAAAATATCTTCTTCTGGTATCAAGATGCTATTTGTTTCCTTAAATTTGGTATCAATTTTTTATTATCTATTGGTATCAAGTTTACATAACATGTTTTCATTTTGATATAAAATGTTATTTTGTTTAGTATTTGGCATTTCTCAAAGTTTGTTATTTTCAATTGATATCATATTGACTTTGGCTTTACCCCTTGGAATAATTTATTGCTTCCTTATTTAAAGATTTAGGGGGAGAAGTATTTGTTTTCATTATGTTTGTTTTTACCCCTTTGTTGATGATTGACAAAAAGGGGAGAAGAATTTGTAGTTTATATGCATGGTTGATTTATGCATATGTTTTAGTTTGTTTTCATTAGTAATAATATGTTGGTTTCAATATTATTGTTTTATTGGTATCAAGAGCATGTTTCATTGTTTATGTTTTATTTTAAATTGGTATCAAGAACATGTTTATATGTGTTTAAGAACATTCATTGCATATCTTACATGTTTTATTATTATGCATGAGTTAAGGGGGAGCTTCCTTGAAGCTTTACTTTAATCCATGCATATATAACTCCATGAGTTTTGTCATCATCAAAAGGGGGAGATTGTTGGCCCAAAGGCCTTCCACTCTAGTTTTGATGATGATTAACTCATGTAGTTATGTGTACTAATAATCTTGCAATGTTTAAGTTTCAGATATTTAACAAGATATTAGTTGGTGAAAGCTTCCACACATCTTTCACAAGGTGATTCAAGAGCCTAAGCATCAAAGATGACATCTAGCACTCATTGGAGTCAAGCTTGGTGAATCACGGTTTGGACCGAGTCAACTTGGAGACGGCGCTCTACAAGAAGACTTAGGTATCCCTAGTTTAGTTTGTGTTTAGATCCAAATTGTAAAGATTAGAATAGTATGATAATGCTCAAGTTCACAACACACACGTTTCATGTTTTGAATATTGGTTTTTGTTTTTTCGGTTTTAGGTTTAACCGATCTTGGTTTTCATGAATAGATAGATCAAAACAAGTTTACATGGTTTAACGTATATATGATTTGTTCTATATACATGCATGTTTTAATTTCCTAGACAAACTTAGTTTTGACTCCTTTATTCATGTGTTATATGTTTTGGTATTTTTGACAAAACATATTTTGAAATTAATGACAAAACTATGATATATATTTGTTTCATGTATATTGGATTTCTATCCATATGCATCATGCTTCAAAGTGTTTAATTATCATGTTTTTGTATCTGGAAGTGTTTTGGACAAAACGTATTTTCTATTCAAATCCAAGTTTTAGACAAAACAAGGTTTGGTTTTTGGTAAAAATGATAAGACATAAAAATAGTTTTAATTGTTTGATATTTGAGTCAAAACTTTTATCACATGTTTATATATCAATGCAATTTGACAAAACTATTTTTGGGGATTTTTTGGTAGTTTATAAGAATTTATTGGATATTTATTTCCCCAGATTTCTGACTTGTTTTGGTGTCTGCCAGGCTGATCGGTCGACCGGTACGGTCGACCGCACTATGTAGACGGTCGACCGTATGGGTCGACCGACGTGCACAGAAACGTGCACGCTGGCTACACCTTTAGCCGGTCGACCGTGCCGGTCGACCGATTGAGAGCAAGTTTGCTCTCTGTTTGTTTGGGTCGACCAGGCGGTCGACCGCTAGCGCCAACGGGTCAAAAATTGACCGTTGGGCGGTCAACCGGGCGGTCGACCGTCAGGGTAATTCTGGCAAAATTACAGCCAACGGCTATTTTCTGGATTAGCCTATAAATACCCCATTTGCAAGAGTTTTTTCTCCAAGAATTTTTGTGCGAATTTTTACATACTCTCTGGTGTTTTTACAGCAATAAAAGAAGTTTTTGAGCTTGATTTGAACAATCTTTTTGGTGTTTTCATTAGGGTTTGAAAAATCAAAGAAAAGGGTTTTGGGAAAAGCTTTTGAATTGAACTTCTCTATCTTGGTTTCATTTATTTCCCAAAGATTTTCTTTGAGTTGCTGGTTTCAAATCCCTTGGTTTTCTCCACACTTGAGCTAAAATCTACTATCTTTTCTATAGGATTTTGTGTGGGAAAAAGAGATTGTTTTGTGGTTGTTGTTTGAAACCACTAAGTTGTAAACCCTATCTTTAGCTTGGCTTTGTGCCTTTCCCTCATTGTGTTGAGGAAGTTTGGCTATTGGGTTGTATCCCTCAAGGTTGTGAGGTGATCTTTGTATTGGTTTTGAGTTTGAAATCCCTCAAGTTGTGAGGAGATTGTTGGCTTGGAGTTGTGCCTCAAGGAGGAGGTTGTGATTGTAAAGAGAGGAGTTGGGTACTCCTTGTGAGAGTTCTTGGTGAACTAGCTAGTGGATTAGAAATCCTTCGTGTGTCGAAGGCGGGGATGTAGAGCTGGGTGCTCGAACCTCGATAACATATCTCTGTGTTTGCGTTTGATCCATTGATTCTCTCTCTATCTCTCTCTTTACTTTGTGTATTGTGCATATTGCTATATCTTATACTTGCTTGTGTGTGTACATCATTGTTGTAATTGCAATTAGTTTTTAATTCCGCATTAAGTTCACTAGATTAGCATCGTCACCTATTCACCCCCCTCTAGGTGACTTTTCAAACGGTTCCCAAAATGGATGGAGTATAGGGGGTTCAGGCCTACTGACTCCCTATTATCAAGAGAGATCACCGCACTCCACTTCCCAAAGAAATTTGTGATGTCATCCTTTGATCACTATTCGGGAATCTCTGACCACTCCATCTGCGCCAATATTAGGACAAGATGGCGACCTATGCCCACAACAATCTCTTTGCTCTGATCTTTAGCTGAACATTTGCCCTCATTCTTGATTTAGATTTAATCTGAATTTCTGTGGATTTTTAGGCATGTTTTCTCTCCTCCTTAATTTAGTAAAGGCCCTGCAAATAATTAGATAAAAAGACAATTGAATAGCAGAGTTTATTACATAAATAATATGGGAATGTGACAGCGACCGATCACTCAACCTACATGAGTCCTCTACACCCTTATGGTCACAGATCGAGAAAATCCTGAGAGACAGAGTCTTGTCCAATAAACCTCTCCGAGCTTAACCTACTTGGATCCTCTATACCCTAGTGGATAATTCTCCGAAGAATCCTGGAAAGACGGAGTTCACTCCTAGCAGGCAGGCTTCTTCCCAACTGAGAACCCCTAGCAGGTCCCACCAGGGGGCTACACACTGAGTCATTTCTAGCGCTATGAAGCTAGATAGCTCTCAAGGAGCAAGAAGATCACAACCATAAACAAGGCAAGATTTGGATAAAATTATCATTTGATTGTCTTTTCTATGTAGTACAAAGTTTTTGGATTACATCCCTCCTCTTACAAATATGAATGGTGATGACTCCTAAGCAAATAATCCGCCAGGGCCGGATGATCAACAATACTGAGAACTCCTAGAAAGTCCACTGCAAGGAGAACCATGACCAAATTGCAGACCGAAGCTTACAAGGTGAAGGAGGATTCCTATGCCAAGATCGTAACTCCTTGGCGGAGATGGATAAGGAGGCAGCACCCTATAAGTGCACCGGTGATCAACCTCTGAAACCAGAGCCATCGACGAGTACCTTTATGCTCTCTACTACATGCTTGTTCTTAGTAAAGAAAAGGAGGACAAGCCCAAACTTCTCCCTAGTCTGCTCTAACCAAAAGCCAGACATACAGACCAAGTAGAAGATAGTTCATTCCCTGTCCATCCCCACAGCTTGGCCTCGCGCAAGAACTGAGAATTCTTGGTGAGCTCATCGCAAGAACTGAAACTCCTTGACAAACAGAAACCTAATATTAGGAGTGCTATAGGAATCATTGCTCATTCCATCTCTTTTCTCCACAAAATAAGAATGAAGCAGACATCGCTGCTTGCAAAACTGAAGGCTTTAAATAGGAAGAAATTTTCAAGAAGCAGACTAGATCCCTCCTGAAGTATCCCATCCTATATATATATATAGGGGGAAGAAGCCCAAGAGTCAATCAGAAGGCTCCAAATCCTAAAGGAAAATGAAGCATCACTCCACTTGGGACCTTACACGTGTCATGGAAGAAGGGACTCGAACCATCGTGCCAGATACGCGATGCCTTGCTCGAAAAGCACCCATATTCATGAGAGATGGTTACCTCCCCAATGTTGCCACTTGAGATATGCAGCACCCACCTCAAGCACAGCGTTGTACGAAAGGCGGTAATCAGATCGATGCAGCACTAGATGTGATGCACATTTAAGGCCTTACCAGACTGTATCTCTGCATACGTCACGATTGAACAAAATCTGAAGCAACAATAAGCACTTAGAATCCAAGTTTAGAAAGTTCTCATTTTATTCTGCTATCCTATTTACTTCGGAGACTTCAAGAACCTTAAATCCCCTGAGGGAGAGTTCCCGACCTCTTCCTAAAAGAAGGGAGCAGAGGTGGCATTGTAGAGGTGGCATTTGTAGTGGTCACTTTCTGTCCCGTCCAAGATCATAACACGTGTCAATCCATCCTCGCGCGGATGTGCGACGCGTGGTTACTTCCAGAATAGTTAATTGAGAACCATTATCTAGTTTAAATTGCAAACAGTTGGGTTAGAAGAATCAGATCCGATCATAGAGATCTTTATCTTTAAGCCAAATCCTAATTCAAACAAAGTAGTAACCTCTCGAAGTAGTTTATCCTTATCTCCAGCTGAGCGCGAACCACCAGATAGAGATAGACTCTCTCTCCTTCATCAATTCAAACTGGGGCATTCGGCTCAATCCTTAGCAAGATAAGGGATTTAGGTATTCAAACTGAGCAGGACTTCCTAACTTTATCTATTTGACATGACTTGTATAAATAGAGGATCCCTTCCAACAGGGAAAGGAGTTCATCTGAATCTAAAGAAGACTTTTGTAATCGCCATTGACATAGTGGAATCTCTCTCCGTGGTTTTTTTTTCCTCTTTCATATTTTTCACTTATTTTCATTGTGCTTGTGATTGACTTTTCTATGACTTACCTATATTCACCTCCCTATTTTGGTGCGTGATTTGATTCCTTAGGAATTACCCACTGTAGTGGCTAAGGGCTCAGGACTGTACATGTATTAGACCTGTAATGAATGCCTGTAGTAAAGTAGCTTAATACCAGTACATATACACTGCCTGTGTTATTGCCCTATTTCTGATTTACCTACATGCTTGGGTGATACTAACAGTTGTGCATGTCGAAGGTATCGGACATAGCCTCTAGGCTTTCATTTAGCCTCCGGGCTCGCTCTTAGCCTTCGGACTCACATACTTCGCCGGGTAGGCGAGCCTAGGCTTAACGCCATATGGCTAACTCCATTCGAGTGTAGTTACATCGTGATCACGGCTTCGTCATGAATGATAAAGAGCGTTTCACACACCATCATGCCCATGCATTAGCTTCTCTATGATCGATAACCACACTGAGTATGATAACCTTTAGCGTTGTACGCTAGTTACGTTCCAGCCCCACTTAAGCTTCACTTGCTTGCTTATTTAATAGCTAGATGTATAGTTGTTAATATTATGGTTGTGAAAAGTTTGAAATATTCTTTTACTCTATTTTCCTAAACCAGCTGGTGTGATCGATTACTTTATTGATGTTGTAACTCTATGTTTACTTGTACTGTTTGTATTATTGTACTCCACCTGAACATGACACCTGCATGTTATCATTGACTGGTTATCTACCTTCTCTCCTACTCTTGTTATATGTACAGTGACTATGATTCTGTACTCTTGAACTCTTGTATCTCCGAATATTCCTGAATCCCTATACGCTTGAACCCTGAGTCTTTTGTTTTGTGTCTCCTGAGTCATGCCCTTGTTGCTTGTGATTGTTGATTGTTCATCAAATGTGCATATTTTTTGTCATATTTTCACATTTATTTTTTTATTAACCGTTACTATGTAATGGTGTTTTTGCTTAGTATTGTACAAACCTTCATAAATTAAAAAAAAAAAAGATGATTAAGAACCCCAAATGTTTAAGAGAAGCCCAAGAGCCCATCATACCCAAGTAATTCAGAGATAATCCTAATCCTAATTGGAGATAAAGAAAAAATTTACCTTTAAATCAGGTTGATTAAACTCCAAGTCAAGGATAAAAGGGATAAAGTCCAAATTAAACTCGAATTAAGGAGTAACTTGCTTCCCAAGTTATCTAGAAAGATAAGTATCTTCCGATTCAGAGTTCAAAAGAAGATTTTGAGATATATTTATTGATGAATGGACAAGACGAAGCCAGATTCCAAAATGCAACCCCTGACTCCACAAATCTGCCGCATTTTCTCAAGGAAAGCTGCGGAAACATAGCTATCTTCTGACCGCGTGCGTGGCGGTTGGGTGCATGACTTCGACCAGGACTCTACTACCTACTTCTCCTATAAATACAGATGCAGAGGCAGAAGGCATCCCAGAAAATCTAAGTTTATTCTTCCTTTAGTTTCTTTTCTTTTCGAATTTAGTTTGCATTCTCTAAGTTTTAGAAACAAGAAGGAAATTTTGTAAGGAGAAGAAGCTTTTGTAATTGACGGTGGCAACATCAAATAAAGATTCTTTATTCTTCCATCTTCCTATTATTAATTATTTGCTTTCTTCTTTATTTGCTTCTTTGTTATTTCATGTAATCTTCTTCATATAATATGCTTAGTTTAGATTACACCATAAGTAACTAAATCCTTTTTTATGACTTGCTAATATCACCACCATGAACCTATAGTATTAAATAGATAACCCAATTAAATTATGCATGCTTAAACCTAAGATTTATCTTGAAGGCACGTGATGATAGTAATTAGGTCAACTATTTGTTAGTATTTTTAACTATTTTTCTTAATCTATGCTTGACAATTGTCTTATTTTTTTAATGTTAAATTTTAATTTCTGTTATTTCAATTATAATCTTATTATTTGTCTTATGTGTTTTACTTGAATCCTAGGGTAAATTATCATGTTTAGGGTTTAGCATGAAGGTAATCTCTAGTTGATATTATTTGTTTATGGTGGTAGATTATTAGCAGGTTGTGATCCTTCTTTACATTGATCAAAACCAAATTCTTTTCAACCTAATATTTTTCTTTAAGTTCTTCAAACAAAAGAAGAAAGTGTAAGGAAACAATAATACTAAAAAGCTTTCATCTCATCTCTCACTGGGGTTCGACCCGTATAGCCCTCGCTACACGGTTAAATTGTGAAGATTCAGAGTCAACACAAATCAGATAAATACTTTCCATATTCTTTGTATTTTTAGCAATCAATTGTATAACATTATAATAGACAACTTGCATTAGGTTGGGGGAAACTGATGGGTCCTGATATAGTTTCATGTTTATGATGGCCATAAAGTATCGTGCATGGCCACATTCTTAAGGAATCACCTTGCGGCCACCAGTGATTCTGTGGTGTGTACTCGCACCCCTACCCCTCATGTTCTTTCTCTCCTGTGGGGTATGCACAAGCCATAGGACTATTCCTATGACATCTGTGATACTCTACTCCTGTTCGGGTGATCAGTAAGTCCCGATACTTAGCGGTACATTCTGACTCAGTACCGGATACTCCTGGACCATTGTCCCGGGCAAGTACAGGACCCATTCTAATCATGATTTGTTGAACTCCATCAGTTTTCAAATAACTGGCTCTCTAAGTTACAAGTGAAAGTATGTGAAATAGAATGCATACTGAAGTATAAAACTTAGAGGGCCTCACTAATAATAACAATATACTTGTGTTTTATCAGTTTTCGTGACGTTCTGAAATTCGGGTGCTATACATTCGGATTGTGCTGACATGGGATAAAGGTATATATATGAGGGTTTTCTTATTTGAATATATTCCTTCAACGTGCTAATCTCATAAATCTGTAAACTAAGTTTGTATAGCTAGTTTTGCCATATTTGCTTTCATCAGATTTTCACTCGGATTTATGTTTTGGGTTTTGATTTGAATTCGAGTTTTATTAACTATTACTATTATTATACTATTAATCTTATTACTATGTCTTACTAGCCACTTGTGTACTACTCCTCGTCTACTGCTGCTTCATTCTATGTACTGCTTGTCTTCGACTGTTTAATTACAATATACAGCCTGACCCCCTGTTACATATTATATCTGAGCTATGGTATTGATCTCCTGGATTGCTTACTGATTGGTCATCAATAATGCATATTTTTAATCACATTTTCATGATTATTTTTATAAAATATTATTATTTAATTCATTTATTGTTTAGTAATGTGCATGCCTCCATAATCTAAGAGAAAGCCCAAAAGAAGCCCAAGGGCCCACAATTATTATGAAAATAAAGATTAATTAGGAAGATAAAGGAAGCTTCCACTCTATTCTATTTGAATTTGGGTTTTAAATTAAGTTAATTTAAAATCTAGATAAAGAGAAGGATAGAACAAGATCAATCCTCATCCCAATTAAAGATAGAGGTAGACTCCTATTCAAATTTTGGTTGCTTGCACCATAAGTTGAAGATAAAGGGAAGAAAATTTGAATTTAACGCGGATTTAGAGGTAACTTGATCTCCAAGATTGAAATATTTCAAAATTAGGAGATCAAATGAAGATTCTGAAGATAGATCTCCATATAAACTGACGAGATGAAGCCACGTGTCAAAGCGTGTGAGCAAATTCAAAAAATTGCCGCAGCCCCTCCTTTTTTGCTACGAAAACGCGACAATTCTAGGGCCGCATGCATTGAATTTTGGTGGAGTTATTTGTGTGGACTCTACTTTTTAAATCTTATATAAATATCCCTGAAGGGCAACAGAGCAGAGGTATCTCAGAGATTGAGTATAGAATTTTTGTTAGCCATTTAATTTTCCAAATTTCAAATGTATTATTTAGCTTTCAATTTGGAGAAGAAGAGTTTGAAGAAGAAGAAGGGCTTTGTAATTTGTAAGTGACAACCATAATAAAGGTTCATTATTCTTTCCATCTCTCTTGTTTTTCAATTTAATTGTTTTTCGTACTTTAGTTTCTTTTATTTGTTTTCTTTTTTATACAAGTTTACTTCTCATTATAAATCTTGAAAACAATAAAATATGAATAACTAATTAAAACTTATAGTTTGCTATTCTCTCGATCAACTTAAGTTTAGTCTAAAAGATGAACTGATTGAAATCTATGCTTGTTAGAAACCCTAGGATTAACTTGATAATTCTTTATTATGAATAATTAGTTAAGTTGAACTAATTAGGGTTACACTTTTTAATGGTTATTCTTAGTTCTTATTTAGACACTTTGATAGTATCATGTTAGGTTTAAAAGACTTTTCTTATGCTATGCTTAGAAACTAGGATGAACTAAAGTTTAATTCTAATTAGTATAATCTAATTAGGATTTACAATATTTTTACTCATCTTACTTGATTCTTAATCAAAATTCTAGGGTAGAATTTTATAAATTCAATATGATGTTCTCCCTTCTTAGACTAATACTTGGTTGCGGTAGACGATTAGTAAACTATAATCTTTATTGCTTAATTAAAACCTTTTCTTACAATCAATATTCTTTTTCCAAGCTATTTGTGTAGAGAATTCATTCCGAAAAGCTTCCTCGCATCCTTCCCTGTGGATCGACCCGTCTAGCCCTTACTATATGGTTAAATTGAGAAGAGACTAAGAACTTTTTGATTTTTAACTCTTGACTTTACATTCAATTCATTTTCTTTTCTCAATCAAAATTTTGGCGCCATTGCCGGGAGGGAACGGTACGATATTCTTTAGAACTAATTTTTTCTGTGTCTGTTTGTAGGATCTGATAACAGGAAAACTAATTATAGTTTAGGATATATAGCTATCTGTGCCTCTGCTTTAGAAGGCAGAGCAACAGAGCCTACTAAATAGCCACAGAAACGCAGCAAAATTCGCATTTCCTAAGCTGTGGTAGATTACTATTGATTCATCTTTTGCAGGTCTGCTGCAAATTACAAATTCTGTTTACTACAGTTGATAATTTTTCTCTATGATTATCCTGTATAATGCTAACTAAGTAACAGTATCCTATTAGTTGATTAACATAAAAAATTTAGACTCTTGCATCATAGGCACGTGTTTATTTAAATTTCTTAATTTTTGTTGAAGAGTGCTAGCAACAAGGTATGTCCACATTGCATATAGATTAGGAAGCACCCTTGACTGATTTACTGCTTTTGAGTGAATTCTTTTCTATTTGTTTTTACATGTGCACTAATACATTTTAAGGGAAAAACCCTAAACAACATAAGGTGCGGACGTCATTACCCTTCCTTGGCCCACAAACCACTTTCGCTGCACTCACAACCCTAACCATAAAATAAAAATTGACTAGACGTTGGACTTAAATTAACTCAGCCTCATTAGGAGATTGACTGAAGGAGGAAGTTGTTTGAAATTAACTCTTACCAAATCGGCAACTACGTAGGGGATTGAAAGGCAAAACCTCAAAGGTTGGTGGTTTGACATAATTAGGCCCGTCTTTGACGGATATCTCCCACCGATCTTGCCACCTACCTGGCCAATTAACTTGTGGTTAAGGTTAGCAATATATCTCTCAAAGATAGTCTAAAGTTAAGAGTCATCTAGGTCCAGACTTACCCTAGATTAGGATTTTTTATTTTTGATTTTTGATTTTATATTTTTCTGGATTGATTGGGTGAACTTGTTTATTAACTATGCATGTCAGCTTGGTCGAGAGACCCAGCCACATCTAGACTAACTAGGAACAATTCACCACCCGAACACAAACCCGATGCACACATGGCACAATCGCCATCACTACAAGATAGGTTCTATCCTATTAGGACCTCACTTCCATCTTGCATTTAACTCCCTGATGTAGAAGACAATCAATTTGAGCTAAAACCATAATACATCAAAACTCTTTTCAAGTTTCATGGATTGAATCCGAGGATGCATACTTTTTCATAAGGGAATTTGAGGAAGTATGTCTCATGGTGAAAATACCCAACCTAGGAGTAGACGCTGTTAAGTTACGTTTCGTCTCATTCTCTTTGAAAGACTTAGCAAAGAAATAACTCTACAGTCTAGAAGCTGGATCCATATCATCATGGGATTAATTCGCCAAGGCCCTCTTGAAGAAATTCTATCCCGTTCACAAGACTACACAAATTAGGAAAAGCATCTTGCAGTTTAAGCAAACAACTAATAAACCTTTTTGAAAGTACTTCGAATACTTTAAGAACCTCCTTACCCAATGCCCTCATCATGGGAGAGAGAAAAAGCAATTTTGCCAATCTCTTTATGATGGATTATAATATCAAACGAAAATCATAGTAGAATCCATGTGCCGAAGAGGATTTTTGAAAAAGAACGAAGATGAAAGATGGTTATTATATGAAGACTTAGCTGATAAGACCATCCAATGGCAACCAACTCCAGAAAAATTAGGACTAACGACCCTAGCTCTTCTAAAGAAGGTGCCTATTCCATTGAGGCAAACATAGCTATCGAAGCTAAACTAGTTGTTGTAATGCGAAGACTAGAAACTCTAGAAACTAAAGAGCTAGTCTCGATGAACCAAGTCAGTCCAACACCTACGGCGGGTTGTACTTACTATCAGGCCATGAATCACGTGTTTGAGGAATGTCTCGTCTTTTTAGCTCATCAAATGTTGTCCGAAAATATGAATGCAGCCTTCACAAGGCCCACCGACAATCCATATTCATCCACCTATAATCTAGGTTAGAGAAATCACCAAAATTTCTCATGGGGCTCAAATAACAATGATCAATCAAGGTCCAAATTCTCCAACAATTTCCTATAAGCTCCTTATCAACAAAATTTTCCCAACCAAAGTCCTCCATTCTCTTTCCAAAATTCACATATGGAAACAAGAATCTCCAATACAGAAAGAAAGGTGGACAATTTGGTTAAAATTCAAGAAACACTAGCTCAAGTCATGACTAGGATAGAGATACAATTGAGTCAACAAGCTAATCCAATTAGTGAAAGACGAAAAGGAACTCTTCCTAGTCAATCATTGCCAAACCCAAGAAATTTTGGACAAGCCAATGAAGCTTAAGATCCAAATCAGTGTAATTTGATTCATACATTGTGGTCGGAAAAACAAGTTGATAACCATGGGTCAACACTATCAAGTTCAACAAAAGCATCCACCTCTCCTAGTCTCACTCCACCTCCACTTAACTCTGACAACACTGAAAAAGATAACTCAGCTGAAAATGTGCATAAACTTATAGCACGTTACACAAATAGGCTTAAAAACAAACAAAGTCCACAAATAGATAAGGTACATGAGATTTTTAATCAAGTAAAGATTAATGTACCTCTTCTTGATGCAATCCAATAAGTCCCTAGCTATGTTAAATTCCTTAAGGACATGTGCACCAAGAAGAGAAAGACTAATGTGCCCAAGAAGATTTTTCTAGCCACTAACATTAGTGAGCTATTATCTAATCAAATCCCTATCAAGTACAAGGATCCGGTTGCCTTACCATTTCTTTCACAATAGGTCAAACTACAATTAATCGTGCACTTCTTGATTTGGGAGTAAGTATCAACTTACTCCTTTTCTCAGTCTACCACAACTTGGATTGGGCGAGCTTAATCCGACTAAAGTTACAATCCAATTAGTTGACTGATCTATAAAAATTCTCAAAAGAGATTATCGATGTTCTTATTTGGGTTGTGGAGTTTATCTAACCAGTAGATTTTATTATTCTTGAGACCCAACCTGTATCCAATCTTAGGTTTCAAACTCCTGTTATCTTAGGGCGTCCGTTCCTTGCAACTGCAAATGCGATCATCAATTGTAGGAACGGATCCATGAGGTTAACCTTTGGTGACATGACTAAATAAATCAATGTCTTCAACCAAGAACGACACCTCGTAAGATAAAAGACCAAACGTTTGAGGTAAACTTCATTGAGAACAATTGTGAATAAGAAAGTTGAGGTATAAAGAATGAACCCTTATTTCTTAATGAATTATTTAAGGATGATGTGATTATATTAATTAAAAGACATATGTTGAAGATCCTGATTTTAGAGTTCCCTTTACAAAAAAAAATTTGATTTGAGTGTCTTCAATTTCAATGAGCCAATCAATAATATATCACATGAGAATATAATTCAAGAACCTTCGATAGACGTAATTTTGAAAACTCTTTGAAGAAGAACTCATGTGTTTGGATGAACCGATTAGGAATATTTTGGTTAATTATACACCTCTAGAGAAAAGTATTGATCTAAGTTTTGAGGAGCTGTATGGAACTGAGTTACAATTCCTAAGCATTCATAGTGAGGAAGTTCCAACTAAGAAGTGTGATGGTAATCAATTTTTGAACAATGGATGTAGACATATGAGAAAAAAGAGCTTAAAGAAGGTGAGATTGGAGAGGAAGAGAGCTAAAATAACAAAAAGATTGGCCTCTCCATTATACCTTATAAAGAAAAGTCATTGGAATGATAGGAAGCGAGCTAAAGGGATGAGACCTAAAAAGATCTAGGTGTGGCAGAAACATGATGTTGTACATATTTTTGCATCTCTTTTTACACTTTATTTCCTGCATGCATTGTAGCACCCCGTTCCCGGAATACGTACCAAGATACGTGTCCTGATTTTTTTGACCGTATTGTTTCAATTTTTTTCTAGTATTTGTTTTTAAGTTGTGATTGCTTATGTTATCTGGTATCGAATCTGGATTCTCAATAGTCTGCCCTGACCCCGATCGGGAACCCGATACCATCCTGCTTCCCGATTTAACCTTTCTGATAGTCCAATTTGACCAATTTCAGTTTCAGACACTATTTTTAATATTTTAAATTTTTCATGATTTTTTGATATTTTTTTAGAATTTTTCTACAAAATCTCCAAAACTAGTGTCGGTCGGCATCGCTGACCGATTCCTAGATTTTTAGTTTTCAAATGGGATTTAATTTTCAAATAGCTTTTACTTTTTAGAATTTTATTTTCTATCTAAATACATTTTTTGAGATTTTTCTAAATTTATCAAAATTTGACCGATTCTGGTATCGGCCGGTATCGCCGGAAGATTTTAGGATTTTTAATTTGAAAATTGTATTGAATTTCTTAAATCTGATTTCGCCAGGCATCTTAAAATAATATTTACTATTTTTGAGAATTTTTCGGAATGTTTCTGAAATAGTCAAATTTTCGCCCTATTAAAATAATAATATTATTTACCGACTTTCTTTTCTTGCTTTGTCCTTCTCTACTCCCCCACTTTATACTCCCAGATATTATAATAAATAAATTATTTAATATTAAAAACTTTTACTATTTTCTTTTCTTTTTCCTTAATTTTTTCCCTTTTTCTTTAATTTTCTTTCTTTTCTTATTTTCTTTTCTTTTCCTTCACTCCACCCCCAAACCCTGCTCCCCATTCCATCGCCGCCTGTAGCAGTAGCCAGGCCATGATGGGCTACTGCTGCACTTCCCCCCATCTCATTTCATCATCACACTTCCTCCTCCTTCTCCATTAAAAACCCTTCTTTCTTCTTCCATCTTCTTTCCATCTCCATTTCAACCCCCAACCACTTCAACCAAAAACAAACCTCATCTCCACTGTCGCCTCCACCATCACCACCACCACCGCTGTCCCCCATAGCCGCCAGCCACCACTTCCCCCACACCCCCTCTTCACTCCTCCACCTCCTTCAACCTCCACCAACCACCCACCACTTCCAATTTCAACCAAAACCCATCACCACCACCTCCCTTCCTCCTTCAAAATCACCACCATCTCCATCAAATCCACCACTCCCACAACCCTATCATCACCTCCTCCTACTCCTCTAACTCCCCAACACCTCCAACAACCACCACAACCACCATAACCACCACCACCATCAACTACCACCACCACTCCTCCACCATACAACACACCAAACCACAAAACACCAACCACCCACTCTCCCCCGAGCTAGGCCGGCGCGCCCCCGGCGCCGCCGCTGCCGCCAGGCCGCCGGTGGCCGGCCACCGAACCCCCTTCCTCTATTTTCTTTCTTTCCTCTTCTTTCTTCTTTCTTTCTTTCTTTCTTTTCTTTCCATCTTTCCTTCTTTTATTCTTTCCAAATATACCATTTTCTCACATTCCTAAAATACCCTCCACCTCACCCCCAAATTATTTCTCCATAATTTCAATTATACCCCTCCACATTAATTCTTATTTTCCTCTTTTAAATTACCCTATACTCTCTCTCCTCTCTCCCTTGTCCTCTCTCCTTTCTCTCTCCCCTCTCTCTCCTCTCTCATTCCCTCTCTAATATATTTTAACATTTATTATATATATGTATATATTTTAATATATAGTATGGGCTAATAGCTTGCTCATACGTGTTCGCGGATTTTCCCGGGTTTTACTCAGTATTTCGTTCTGGTATTAGGCGAGTACATTTCTTGCTTTATTACCTTCATTTCATGTCTAAAAATTATTATTTTGCTTTTAATATATGATGTCTCTTTATTCAAGTTGGTATATGTTATACAAGTGATTTCTAAAATTATCACGTTTTATAAATAGCTGCCGGCCGTTATATACTTTGTCAAACCGGTATTTTACCGGCTATGCTTAGATCTGCTCCCACTTCACTCGACTTTGCATGACTAATTAAAAGATAAATTTATTATGTTAGAAATATGGTTGTGAAGAGTTTAAAATGTTTATACCGTTCTCCTATACCATGTTGCGTGACCGGTTGATACCTGATATTTGATGTTGTGACTCTCACCGACACATTAGTTACCTGACCCTTACATGATACACCGATACTTGCCATGCTATACTTATCACTTGATATCTGACAACGGTACTTGCCATGTTATACTTGACCCTTGATATCTGACACCGGTACTTGCCATGTTATACTTGACCCTTGATATTCAACATTGGTACTTGACATGCTATCACTCACTTGACATGCTATCACTCACTTGACATGCTATCACCTGGTATTAGTACACTTGACCTGATATTGTGACACCTGACAGGTTACTATTATACCTGGTACCTGTATTATATTGCATATTCATGATTATTACTTTTATGGGGACTTGGCATGATTATTATACTGTTACCAGATATTTGGTACTCCTGAACTCCTGTGCACATGAACTCCAGTATTTCTGAACCCCTGTAATAGGGAGATTCCTGGTATTATGCTCCTGATGTTATACTCCTGTTAATCCTCATAATTAGATAATCATGGTTATTGGATTACTGTGTATACTTGTGGACATTATTATCCTTGGGCAATGCGCATATATATATATATATATATAATAAAATACTCAACTTACACCGGGGTGGGGGAAAGTGATGGAACTGACATGATGTCATATTTATAATGGTGATATTTCTGAAGTGTCGTGTGGGCGTAATAATAAGTCCCCGGAAGTAGTAGCCTGAATCTGAAGTGTCGTGCAGGGCGCGTAATGATAAGTCCCTGGAAGCAGTCGCCTGTACTCCTGAGCTAGTCCCAGGCAGAGACGTGTGATATTTGGTCTCTCTTTTGTTCGGGTCCTAGTACTCACATATCAGACCCGGTAAGTTTTACAGAGTGCAACTCTAATATGGACTATCGGTGATGTGAGACGCTAGTAGGGAGGCGATTGAAATATCAAATGGTACTGATTATTATTATTGAATAAATTAAAATGCAACATCTCTATATTCCAGTTATAGTATTATGCCCTGAGTTGACACCTTGCTTTATGACATATGATGATTACTCCAGACACACTATAGTTCTGTTACTTTTCGGACAACTCAAGTTGTATAAACTCAAACGACGGTGACATGAGATATATGGTATATAGATGAGGTTTTCTTGTTTGGATTATCCCCTTGACGTATTAGTCCCCTAAATCCATAATCTGAGCTTGTACAACTAGTTTTGTCCATACTTATATTTATCGCATGTTTAACTTATTTACTGCATGTGTTATATGTACTTATGCTCTTCATACTATCTTCTATGCATGTTTTCAGTTTCATATTCATCGATATACATGATTTACTGTCGTTCCTTGAATTTCCCTTATGTTACTTGTTATTTCTTGTACCTGTATGCCTGGACCACATCACTTGATCATGTACATGTGTGCCTATTATACACGCCATTTGGCTTTATCATATGTACTCGCGGGTTGCATCTGACAACCCTGAATTCTCATGTCCAGATCCTAGAGTCTGGACCTTGGTGACCTTACTGTACTGTTCAGAGTGATCAGCGGATCCTTCTGTGACGATTGGAGTGCAGTAGAAGCTTGGATCTTGCCGTGGTTCTTCCTCCCAGTTCCTCTCCTGTTTGGCTCCTGAGGCCCTCTTACTACTTGTGAGCACCTCTCAGCTTTTGTATATCTCTTCATGTATTGTACTTTTATATTTACTGGTAATGTAATATTCCTGTAATATTGTATCACTCTCTGTGATAACATGTACTTGTACTTTTCTATTGGTTGTATATTACCACTGTGCTTCCGCATTCTGATTCTTTCCTGTACTGATGCTTAGCGTATATACGTGGGGGTATTTTCGACTTGCGTATATACGTCGTAGTGACATCTCCGTACCCGCGGGATCGGGGCGTCACATGCATACATTCATTCATACATTGAGGACAATGCATGAGATAGGTGCGGGGGAGGAATTACTAACATACTAACATAGGTAGATATACTAACATAGCTAGATATTCATAAAAAAAAAATTTCAAAATTTTCCTTTTAAAATCTTTTTGAAAAGGAAAAAATATTTTGGTTTATTTTTGAAAGTAATTAAGTTAATTTTAAGGAATATAAAATTCATAATTAGGATTTCTTAATACTTGGTCAAAATAAGATTATTTGTTTGATTTTTAGGTTTAGGAGGAAAATTTGAAAAAGTAATTTAGTCCTGATTTTTAATTTGATGAAATATGCATACTCTATACACTTACATACTTAGGATTCGAAGCGAAGACTCCTGTGCCTTAGAAATATATATATATATATATATATATATATATATATATATTATATATATATATATATATATATGAAAAATAAACAAATCTAATTATTGATTAGCTAGGTGCTTTGGCCTAAGAAAGTCTTGGTACTTACACGAAAGGTAATTAGGTAAGTTTGAAAGGAAAAAAAAAAAAAAATATATATATATATATATATATATATATATATATATATATATATATATATATATATATATGTATTAACACATCTAATAATCAATTAGTTAGGTATTAGGGCCTCAAGAAGCCTTAATACTTACACAAAAGTAAATTAGGTGAGTTATATATATTAAAAAAAAAGAGAAGTGCTTAAATGGCAATGAAGTGGTAATACTTCAAACTTCTGCAAAAAAAAAAAAGAAAAAAAGTTATTATTGAAAGTACACCTAGAAGGGGGTGAATAGGTGTACCGCTAATCTAATAAACTAAATGTGGAAATTAAAACTAATTTGCAACTACACTTAGTGCAACCAACGAGTGTAGCCGAATTCCCCGTGAAGGGCTCTGGACTAACTCCTCTTGATTCCTCTGAATAAGAGTTGAGGTGCTATATGAAGCTCTCGTGGTTAAGCACAAGTGAGGCACACAAGCAAACACAACCAAGCATATAGGAATAAGCAATATGAATCAATGCAAGGTTCAACACAAGCATATAAGATATGACAATATGAATGATGCAATGCACAAATAAAGAGAGAGAGTTGAGAGTCAATCGATCAAACGCAAACAACAAGACGTGTTCGAGGTTCGAGCACTGAGCTCTACGTCCCCGCCTTCACCGAGAAGGATTTCCAATCCACTAGGAGTACCGAACTCCTCTTTTAACCAATACAACCTCCACCAAGGCAATACAAATGGTCTACCGAAGACCGGAGTGCCGAACTCCGCCAATACAACCAAATCCACCTCACCGAGAGGGATACAAGCACAATCCACCTCTACCGAAGAGGGATACAAATACCAACCAACTCCACCTCACCAAGAAGGAGTAAACCACAACCTCAACCTCTACCAAAGAGGGAGCAACCAACAACCCAAATCCACCTCTACCAAAGAGGGATAACCACAAAGAAAGAGTAGTTACAACAAGGTGATCTCAAAGACCACAAACTCAATCTCTTTTCCCACAAATAAATGATCCTATAGAATAGGATAGAGTGATATAGCTCAAGTGAAAAACAAGTGTTTGGAAATCAAAAACTCAAGGAAAACTATTGGGAAAATAACTAGGATAAGAATACAATGAAGATCAAAAATCCAATCCCAAAGCTTTTCTTTTTCTTGAATTCTCCAAACCCTTTTTGAAACAAATAGAGATGAACTCTTTAAGCACCAAAAACCTTTTGAAAACTTGCTGAAATAAACACTAGAGAGTAGAAATTTTTGGCTCTAAAAATCTTAGCTAAAATCCCAAAAAGAAGGGGCTTATATAGCCTCCAACAAAAAACTAGCCGTTAGGCTGACTTTTCAGCCTAGGTGGCTGGCGGTCAACCGCCAACGGTCAAAAAAATGACCGTTGGAAGCCAGCGGTCGACGTAAAAATTCAGAGAGCAAAGCTCTCTTGCCGGTCGACCGCACGGTCGACCGCCCAAGTGCCTGGCCAACGTGCACAGGTGTGTGCACGTCGGTCGACCGTCCCGGTCGACCGCCAGAGCCTGGCAGAAGGCAATCTGGGTCAGAAACTTGGGTTTTAAATAATTCTAATAAATCTCATAAAACTTCTAAAAATCCACAAAAATAGTTTCTAATATTATATATGATATACAAACATGTGTTAAAAATTTCAACACAAATATCAAACATATTGAACCATTTTTGAGTTATGGAAAATTACCAAAAACCAAAACCCGTATTTTTCCAGACTTGGATTTTTCAAATGAAAATTTGTTTTGTCCAAAACTCATCCAAATACAAAAACATGATACTTAAACACTTTGAAGCAAGTTGCATATGGATAGAAATCCAATATACAAGAAACATATATATATTCATGTTTTTGACTTTTAATACCAAAAATATGTTTTGTTGAAAATACAAAACCTAAACAACATGAATAGGTAAGTCAAAATAAGTTTGTCTAGGAAATGAAGCATATATGTATATAGAACATATCTAATATACATTTAAACAATGTAAACTTGTTTTGAATCTATCTATTCTTGAAAACCAATATCGTTTAAACCAAAAACCGAAAAACGAATCCAAAACATGAAACGTGTGTGTATTGTGAACTTGAGCATATCGCACTATCTAATCTTACACATGGATCTAAAACACAAACTAAAATAGGATACCTAAGTCTTCTTGACGATCTCCATCTTCAAGTTGACTCGATCCAAACCGTGATCCACCGAGCTTGACTCCAACGAGTGCTATGTATGATCTTGATGCTTGGGCTCTGGAATCACCATGTGAAAACCTCCAAACCATCTTGTTGAAGCAATCACCAACTAATATCTTGATTAAATGATCTGAAACTAAACATCACAAGATAATTAGTAAACATAACTACATGAGTTAATCATCATCAAAACTAGAGTGGAAGGCCACTGGGCCAACAATCTCCCCCTTTTTGATGATGACAAAACTCATGGAGTTATATATGCATGGATTAAAGTTAAGCTTCAAAGATGCTCCCCCTTAACTCATGCATAGGAAAAAACATAATAAATATGAAATGAAGGCTCATGAACATGTATGCAAATGCATGGAGATAAACATGAAGCACATCAAATTTTTTTCTCCTATTTGCAAACACAAAACATATATGCATAAACATAACTCCTTTTTTCAAAAACATGCATATATGTACCAAATACTTCTCCCCCTTTTTGTCAATCATCAACAAGGGGTCAAAATAAAAACAAATCAATAAATTCTTCTCCCCCTTTTTGTTCGAAACAAAGAATTAACTAAGGGGTCAAACAAACAAATCAATAAATAGATATATGTGATATACATTCATGAAGGGGAAGACGCAAAGTTAACTTCCCTACATATATGCATTACATGAAGAAGGGATGACAAGCCCTAATTCACATAACACATAATATGCAATGTATAAGAGGAGATGTGAAGCTCCCCCTACACACGTGTACCACATAAAGAAGAGTTGTCAAGCTTCTCAATATAGGATACACACAACATGAATCTATATGTAGAAGAGATGTTAAGCTCCCCTTGCATATAGGCAATATAAATCAAAACATTTTTCATATTTCTTATTAAAATATTTCGAATTTTCTCAATAAAATAAATTTGATACCAATTAAAAATGTGTCAAAGTAGTACATTTAGATACCAAATGAAAGTAAACATATACCACTTGAAAGTAAATAAGGCATTGATACCAATTTAAAGTATTCAAATAAGCATCTTGATACACAAAGATACCAATTGTAAGTATTTGGCATTTAGAGCATATGATATCAAAATAAAATCAATTTTCAACATCAAGTGTGGGAGTAGAAATCAACAGTAAACAAAATACCAATTGAAAGATAAAAATACAAATTTTCTCCCCCTTTATGAAATACCAACTAAAAAGATGCATAAGCTTGTGTTTAAAATATCAATTGAAAACTAATCAATTGAAACATGATGGTCATTAAAAATTCAAGCTTAGCATAAACATATATATGTATGAAAAATTAGATACCAATCAAATTGATACAATTTGAAGTGAAAGCATACATACATAAAAAATATATGAGTATACAAGAAATGTCAATATTGATACCAATTGAAAGAATCCAATGATACCAATTGAAACAACAATAATATCAAGAGTATATCTCATATTTCCTACCACCCAATCATGCTCAAGTTTAAAATAATTTTCACTATAAAGCATACATGTGCATGGTCTCCCATCCAACCGCCCTTAGAAGGTTGGGATTTCAAAAATAGGTTTAAAAAAATAAAGTATGTTTGAAAACTCTACCATAACGAAGAATCCGAACTAGTTAAATGGAAAAACTTCTAAACTAGTACGAAATCCTTCAAGTAAGGAATAAAATAAAATTATATTTCATGAAATACATGTAAATCACATGGCACTAAACACTCGAAGTCCATAAAGCCCATACATACTCATGAAAAACATAATCATGAGAAACATTTAAATGAAGTGAGTGTACAAGTGTTATGTGACACAAATAATCATGAAAATAGACATTCAAGCTCAATATTCCTCAAAACATGAAATCATCAAAACTCGATTTCTTCAAGGCATATGTATGTCAAGTATAAACTAAAGTATACATGCATATCCAAAACATAACGAGTCCACAAATGTATATGCATTAAGGCACGTGGCTCAAAGGATGTATATGTATAATCAATAGTTTAGACAAGATGGACATATACATGAAGTGAAAACACATGGTCATAAAACATGTCCAAAAATGGGAATACAAGTCAAATGCATGAATCATCAAAACTAGACTATACTAGCACATCTAATGGGTACAAATAAGCATTCAAGCTCAAACATATAAAAATTTATTTGTGGCCCATCATATGTACAAGTATAAATCCTAGTCTTAATGAAAACTAACATTTAAACATGTATTCAAATCATGAAGCATCAAAAACAAAGGTCATAAAAATCCATATGATCATTATGTATATGCATGTGCATTAGATCTAGGACATACATATTAGTTAAAAACAAGGTGAGAACACATAGATATAGATCCATATTAAACATGGGTGTCTCAAATAACATGTATATCACTAATCTAATTCACATGGTGAAAGATCACCTAGAGGGGGGGTGAATAGGTGATTATGCTAATCTAGTCTACTCAATGCGGAATTTAAAAACTTAATGCAATACACTCAAGTGCAATCAACAAATGATGCACATACAACCAAGCCAAGCAAATATGAATGCACAATATGAAAAGTTGCAAGGCACAAAGTAAAGAAAGAGATAGAGAGAGTCAATGGATCAAGCTCAAATAACAAGATATGTTACGAGGTTCGAGCACCCAGCTCTACATCCCTGCCTTCGACACACGAAGGATTTCTAATCCACTAGCTAGTCCACAAAGAACTCTCACAAGGAGTACCCAACTCCTCTCTTTACAACCACAACCTCCTCCTTGAGGCAAGCTCCAATCCAACAAACAATCACCTCACAACCCGAGGGATTAGCACAAAGCAAACACAAGGATCACCTCACAACTTGAGGGATACAACCCAAGGCACAAAGCCAAACAAAGATTGGGTTTTTAACTTGGTGGTCTAAACAATAACCACAAACAATTTCTTTCTCTCACACAAAGATCCTATAGAAGAGATAGTAGATTATAGCTCAAGTGTGGAGAAAACCAATGGGATGGAAATCAAAATCACAAAGAAAATCCTTGGGAAAAACTGAAACTAAAATATAGAAGTTGAATCAAAACTCTTTCCCAAAAATCCTTTTCTTTGGTATTCCAAACCCTAGCAAAAACACCAAATAGATTGTTCAACTTGAATCCAAAAACTTCTATTGATTGCTGTGAAAACACCAGAGAGTAGGGAAAATTCGCACAAAAAATCTTAGAGAAAAACTCTCACAAATGGGGTATTTATAGACCCCAGAAAAATATAGCCGTTGGCAGCAGAAAAAGCCAGAAATGCACTGCCGGTCGACCGGCCCGGTCGACCGTCCAACGGTCAAATTCTGTCCGTTGGCAGCTACCGATCGACCGCCCCGGTCGACCCAAACAAACAGAGAGCTCTGCTCTCTGACCCGGTCGACCCGGACGGTCGACCGTCCAGTGACTGCCAAACGTGCACAAATCTGTGCACGTCGGTCGACCGACTCGGTCGACCGACTTCAGCCAAGTCGACTTGGTCAGAAGACTAGTCGACTGGTGAAGCCTGGAACAGAAAACTGGGTTAAAAACATGTTTAAAAATTCTTTTAATACTTCTAAAAATCACCAAAAATTGTTTCATCATTTTGCATTGATATAAAAACATGTGGTAAAAAGTTTAGCTCAAATATCAATCAATATGAACTATTTTTGTGTCTAATCATTTTTACCAAAAATCGAAAACTGTATTTTCTAAAACTTGGATTTTAAATAGAAAATACGTTTTGTCCAAAACTCTTCCTAATACAAAAACATGATATTTAAACACTTTGAAGCATGATGCATATGGATAGAAATCCAATATACATGAAACATATATATATCATAGTTTTTGTCATTAATTCCAAATATGTTTTGTCAAAAATACCAAAACATAAAACACATGAATAAGTGAGTCAAAACTAAGTTTGTCTAGGAATATTAAAGCATGTATGTATATAGAACAAATCATATATACATTAAACCATGTAAACTTGTTTTGATCTATCTATTCATGAAAACCAAGATCGGTTAAACCTAAAACCGAAAAACCAAAAACCAATATTCAAAACATGAAACGTGTGTGTGTTGTGAACTTGAGCATTATCATACTATTCTAATCTTTACAATTTGGATCTAAACACAAAACTAAACTATGGTACCGATGTCTTCTTGTAGAGCGCAATCTCCAAGCCGACTCGATTCAAAACTCGTTGATCCACCGAGCAAGTGCTATACATGATCTTTGACGCTCGGGCTCTTGAATCAACATGTGAAAGATGTGTGGAAGCTTTCACTAACTAATAACTTGATTAAGGATCTGAAACTAAACTCACAAGATTATTAGTACACATAACTACATGAGTTAATCATCATCAAAACTAGAGTGGAAGGCCTTTGGGCCAACAATCTCCCCCTTTTTGATGATGACAAAACTCATGGAGTTATATATGCATGGATTAAAGTTAAGCTTCAAAGAAGCTCCCCCTTAACTCATGCATAAACAAATAAACAATAAATAATATGCAATGAATATCAAACATGAAACATGAAACATGCATATCTATGCATAAACAATAAAGGGTTCTAGATACCAATGAAATGTTCAAAAAACAAAACATGCTTTAGATACCAATTCCAATGAAATGTTTAAAACAAACATGCTCTAGATACCAATTACACTCTAGATACCAATTACAAAATATCCAATTACAAAACATGCTTTAGATACCAATTAAAATTAAACTAAATTAAACTTAATATATGCAAATCAAAAACATGCATATATAAACCCAAATTCTTCTCCCCCTTTTTGTCAATCATCAACAAAGGGGTAAAAACAAAAACAAAACAAAACTTCTCTCTTTTTAATACAAAGAATAAATCTTCAACAAGGGGTAAAGACAAAACCAAATCAATAAATTTTTCTCCCCTTTTTGTTCGAAACAACGAATCAATAAAAAATAATATTTTCCCTTTTTGTCTAAAACAAAACAAAACCAAATAGGGGTAACAATCAATTAAGGTACCAATTGAAAATATGTCAAAGAATAGCATCTTGATACCAATTGAAAGGAAACAAACAGAAAAGTGTTTATATCAATTTTAAGCAAAACACATGAAAATCTTGATACCAATTTGAAATTAAACATAATAAATCTTGAATGTTTAAACAAAAATTTTGATACCAATTGTAAATATTCAATCATAAAGTAAGGGAGTGCGAATCAAATACCAATTGAGAAATCACCAATTGAAAGACAAAATCAAATTTTCTCCCCCTTTTATGAAATACCAACTAAAATGATGCATAGGCTTGATACCAATTTAAAAGTAATCAATTGAAACAAAATTGAAACTCAAGCACAAGCATAACAAGATTTTGTGCTTAAATATATAGGGATATAATAAGCACAAATAAAACATATATATGTATGAAAGATAGATACCAATAGAAATTGATATTCTTGGAATGAAAGCATACATACATACAAAATATATATGAGTATACAAGAAATGTCAAGATTGATACCAATTGAAAGAATTCAATGATACCAATTGAAATAACAATAATGATCAAGTGTATATCTCATATTATCTACCTCCCAATTATGGTTCAAGTTTTAAATGATTTTCATTATAAAGCATGCATGAACATGATCTCTCATCCATCCTCCCATAGAGGGTAGGGGTTTTCAAAAAAGGTTTGAAAGTATGCTTTGTTTGAAAATCTCTACCATAGTGAAGAATACGAACTAGTTATAGGAAAAACTTTTAAAACTAGTACGAATTCCTTCAAGTAAGGAATAAAACAAAATTGTTTTCATGAAACACATGTAAATCACATGATCACTAAACACTCAAAATCCATAAAGTCCATTCAAATTCTCATGAAAACAAATCATGAGTAAACTAATAAAGTGAGTGTACAAGTATAATGTGACACATATCGACATGAAAATATTCAATTAGGCTCATATGTAATTCCTTGAAAACATGAAATTCATCTAAACGATTTAAACTTCAAGGCATATGTAAGTCATGTACAAACTAAAGTATACATACATATCCTAAACACAATGAGTCCACAAGAGTATATGCATGAAGGCACGTGGCTCAAGGATGTACATGTATAATCAATAGTTTGGACAAGATACACATATACATGAGGTTAAACAAATAAACACGAAATCAAGAAAAACCAAATTTTCACCAAAACTAATTTCATTTCAAGGTATATGTATGAATTGTCAACACAATAAGTATACATACATATCCCTAAACACAATTGAGTCCATATATATAGATTTGCATGAAAGGCAAATGACTCAAAGGGTATACATGTATATCTTAAGGTTTGGCAAAATAAACATATACATGAAATGAAAACTCATACACATATAACAAATCCAAAAATAGGAATACAAGTTTAAAATGCATGAATCATCAAAATTAGGCTATACTAGCACATTTAATGGGTACAAATGAGCATCCAGGCACAAACATATATAAAGATTTATTTGTGTCCCACTACATGTGCAAGTATAAATTCTAGTCTTAA
The DNA here is from genome assembly GCA_038442645.1 of Agave tequilana. Classification (NCBI taxonomy): domain Eukaryota; kingdom Viridiplantae; phylum Streptophyta; class Magnoliopsida; order Asparagales; family Asparagaceae; genus Agave; species Agave tequilana. Next base: position 143,045 of record JAVJIF010006692.1, on the reverse strand, counting down.
TGAAAACTAACATCTAAACAAGTAATCAAATCATTAAGCATAAAACGGGATATAAATCAACATGAAAGACATAAAAATGATCATGAAGAACATCCACATGCTATTAGAATCAAGAAATACATAATAGCCTATAAACATCAAAACATGTGGCAAAATTAGAAATCATACAACACATCACCTTTGTTAAACTATTACAACACAAGTTATTTATCAAAACATGAATCATTAAAACAAAAAGTCATAGTCAACCATATGATTAGCATGACAAAGACATGTGCATTAGATCTATGATAAACATGATAGCTAAAACATAAAGAGAACACAAAATATGGGTCCATACTAAACATGGGTGTCTCAACAACTAATCATGTAAAGCATAAGTCTAATAAACATGGCAAACATCATACTAATCATGAAACAATAAAACATGTTTCAACAAAACAAAAAAAAAATCATAAACATCATAAACATCCAAATGGTCATAATGCATATGCATGTGCATTAGATCTAGGGCATACATGTTAGTTTAAATAAGGTGAGAACACTAAATATATATCCATATAAAACATGGGTGCTCAAGTAACTAAACATGTATAACACTATTCTAATGAGCATGGCATAAGCATGATGAACAATAAACCATGACATGCTATAAATAGATAATCATGAAAAGCATGCAAATAAAAACGGGAGTTAGAGAGTGATACCAAAACCGATGAAGGTGCATCTCTAGTTCTCCAAACCACGGTGGTCCTCCCACCAAATCTCCTTGAGAGTGAAGCATCCAAATGGTTCTCTTTTAAGCTTAGAACGCATCCACCTCAAAGCACCAATACTCTCACGTGATGCGACAGCTCCCACCTACATCAAAAAGCATAGAGGTGGTCTTTGGTACCCATTTTCTTTTGGGTCCATAGGGGTTAGTTTCTTTTCTCACCCAAACAAAATTAGTTGCTAAATTTTCATGAAAAACACGATCATAACAAAATCTAGCAAGGTGGCCTTTTCGACCACAATGTGTACATGAGTACACATGAGCATACATGTGATGGTGGTGACCGTGGAAAGCATGTGTATGCCGTGTAGGGTGTGCATGCAAAGATGGACCTTGTTTCTTGCGAACCAAGGTTTCCAAACGTGAATGATTCAGGTGCATTGACTCAAAGTGGAGCCCAAACATTCAACACTTTTCTTCAAAACATTTATATCTTTTTTCAATAGTGGAAGATAAAGTGGAGCATGCAATAGTTGTGCTAGAAGAAGAAGAAGCTATACTAGCATGGCACACATGAGAATCAATATCAATTTTCAAAGATTCATTTTTCTTTAAAACAAGATCCAATTCTTTTGTAATTGAATCAATTTTGTTTTTCAAAACAAGGTTATCTTTTAAAACAAAATCCAATTTAGAAGATAAAACCTCATTGTTTTTCACAACATCATTACAATCACTTTTGTTTTTCAAAATCTCAATCTCATCAAGAGCAAGGTCTAGTTGAGATCTTAGTGAGTCACGTTTACTAGTGATCTCTTCCTTTTCTTGCAAAACCAATTCAAATTTGAACACAAATCCTTTAATTCATTTTTCAAAATAAGGTTGTCCTCTTTCAAAAGATTGTGTTTTTCCAATAAATTTTCAAGCTTTTGAGCAAGTTCCAAATTTAAAGTTTGAACTTCAAAATAACCATGGCAATAGGAACTAGAGCTATCATCTAATTGAGTGTCCGATTGTACCTCAAGGGAGTTTTTCCCTTGGACCATGAAGCAATGCTCTTCGGACTTTCTCTCTTAGATCTTCTCATCTTGTTGATAATCCTTGGAAGCTCGGGAGACGTCAATAAGCTCCAAACTGCAAAAGCTGAGTCATAACGATCAAACACCGGTAAAAGATGTTCACTAAGAGATGCTCTAAGTGCTCTAAGTGGTAATGCATTTGCCTTCTTATGCTTGCTACTATTAGGGAATGATTCCATAGTGGAGGCTTGATAAACTAGATGTCCTAGTCTTTTCAAATGGCTACTCATATTTGCCTTCCAAGTATCAAGTCTAATATGGTCAAACATAGGAGGGCTATCCATGAGAGCAAACTAAATGAGTGCAAATGCAAATGAAGATTAGCAAACCAAGATCTCACTCCTAGGTGGTTAAACCTAAATATCAGGAGCGCTAGCTCTGATACCAATTGAAAGATCACCTAGAGGGGGGGTGAATAGGGTGATTATGCTAATCTAGTCTACTCAATGCGGAATTAAAAACTTAATGCAATACACTCAAGTGCAATCAACAAATGATGCACACACAACAAAGCCAAGCAAATATGAATGCACAATATGAAAAGTTGCAAGGCACAAAGTAAAGAGAGAGATAGAGAGAGAGAGTCAATGGATCAAGTGCAAACAACAAGATATGTTACGAGATTCGAGCACCCAGCTCTACATCCCCTCCTTCGACACACGAAGGATTTCTAATCCACTAGCTAGTCCACAAAGAACTCTCACAAGGAGTACCCAACTCCTCTCTTTACAACCACAACCTCCTCCTTGAGGCAAGCTCCAATCCAACAAACAATCACCTCACAACCCGAGGGATTAGAACAAAACAAACACAAGGATCACCTCACAACTTGAGGGATACAACCCAAGGCACAAAGCCAAACAAAGATTGGGTTTTTAACTTGGTGGTCTAAACAATAACCACAAACAATTTCTTTCTCTCACACAAAGATCCTATAGAAGAGATAGTAGATTATAGTTCAAGTGTGGAGAAAACCAATGGGATGGAAATCAAAATCACAAAGAAAATCCTTGAGAAAAACTGAAACTAAAATATAGAAGTTGAATCAAAACTCTTTTCCCAAAAATCCTTTCTTTGGTATTCCAAACCCTAGTAAAAACACCAAATAGATTGTTCAACTTGAATCCAAAAACTTCTTTTGATTGCTGTGAAAAACCCAGAGAGTAGGGAAAAATTCGCACAAAAAATCTTAGAGAAAACTCTCACAAATGGGGTATTTATAGACCCCAGAAAAATATAGCCGTTGGCAGCAGAAAAGCCAGAAATGCACTGCCGGTCGACCGGCCCGGTCGACCGTCCAACTGTCAAATTCTGCCCGTTGGCATCTACCGGTCGACCGCCCCGGTCGACCCAAACAAACAAAGAGCTCTGCTCTCTGAGCCGGTCGACCCAGACGGTCGACCGTCCAGTGACTGCCAAACGTGCATAAATCTGTGCACGTCGGTCGACCGACCCGGTCGACCGACTTCAGCCAAGTCGACTTGGTCAGAAGACTAGTCGACTGGTGAAGCCTGGAACAGAAAACTGGGTTAAAAACATGTTTAAAAATTCTTTTAATACTTCTAAAAATCACCAAAATAGTTTCATCATTTTGCATTGATATATAAACATGTGGTAAAAAGTTTAGCTCAAATATCAATCAATATGAACTATTTTTGTGTCTAATCATTTTTACCAAAAATCGAAAACTGTATTTTCTAAAACTTGGATTTTAAATAGAAAATACGTTTTGTCCAAAACTCTTCCAAATACAAAAACATGATATTTAAACACTTTGAAGCATGATGCATATGGATAGAAATCCAATATACATGAACATATATATATCATAGTTTTTGTCATTAATTCCAAAATATGTTTTGTCAAAAATACCAAAACATAAAACACATGAATAAGTGAGTCAAAACTAAGTTTGTCTAGGAATATTAAAGCATGTATGTATATAGAACAAATCATATATACATTAAACCATGTAAACTTATTTTGATCTATCTATTCATGAAAACCAAGATCGGTTAAACCTAAAAACGAAAAACAAAAAACAATATTCAAAACATGAAATGTGTGTGTGTTGTGAACTTGAGCATTATCATACTATTCTAATCTTTACAATTTGGATCTAAACACAAAACTAAACTATGGTACCGATGTCTTCTTGTAGAGCGTAATCTCCAAGCCGACTCGGTCCAAAACTCGTTGATCCACCGAGCAAGTGCTATATATGATCTTGACGCTCAAGCTCTTGAATCAACATGTGAAAGATGTGTGGAAGCTTTCACCAACTAATAACTTGATTAATGATCTGAAACTAAACTCATAAGATTATTAGTATACATAACTACATGAGTTAATCATCATCAAAACTAGAGTGGAAGGCCTTTGGGCCAACACATGACATAATCATAACAATCTATAACCATCAAAACATGCTATAAATAATGATATGAAAGCATGTAAATATAAATGGGAGTTAGAAATCGATACCAAAACTGATGATGGCACTTTTCTAGTTCTCCAAACCAAGGTGGTCCTCCCACCAAAACTTCCTTGAAAGTGATGCATCCAATTATCCACATGAAGCTCGGAACGCATCCACCTCAAGGCACCAACGCTCTCACGTCATGCGAGAGCCCACACCTACATCAAATACAATAGGGGTGGTCTTTGGTACCCATATCCTTTTGGGTCCATGGGGGTTAGCACCTTATCTAACCTAAATAAATTTAGTTACTAAATTAGAATCATTTATACGATCATAGCAAAATTTAGCAAGGTGGTCCTTACGTCCACAATGTGTACAAGTGTACACATGAGCATACATAGTGTGATGGTTGTGACCGTGAGTAGCATGTGTATGCCGTAGAGGGTGTGCATGCATAGATGGAACTTGTTTCTTTCAAAACAAAGATTCCAAACGTGTATGACTCAAAACACAATGGCTCAAAGTGGAGCCCAAACAATCCATATTCTTCTTTAGCATAGATATATTATTTTTAATTAAAGAAGAAGTGATACATGTAATGGGTGAGCTAGATGGAACTACCCTAGCATGGCAAACATGGGAATCTATATCATTTTTCAAAGATTCATTTTTCTTTAAAACAATTTCTAATTCATTGGAAATAGAAAAAATTTTCAATTTTAAAGAATCATTTTCTTTTAAAACAAAATTAATTTTTGAAGACAAGTTTTCATTTTTCTTCAAAATTATTTCACAGTCATTTTTATTTTTTAAAAATTCATTTTCTTTTAAGGCAAGTTCAAACTTAGATTTCAATGAATCCCTATCATTAGAAATCTCCACCTTCTCCTGCAAAACTAAATCAAGTCTTGAACACAAAATCTTGTTTTCTTCTTTTAATTCAAAACTCTTCTTTTTCAAAAGGTTGTATTTTTCTATCAATTTTTCATAAACAATAGAAAGTTCTTCATTTAAAGTATTAGGATCAACATGCTCATTACTAGAAGAACTAGCATCATCACAATCTAGTTGAGATCCGAATATACCTCAAGGGAGTCATTCCCTTGGACCATGAAGCATTGTGACTCGGATTCTCCACTAGATTCATCCTCCGTTTGGATTGGCAATTGAAGCTTGGAGGTGGTCAATTTGTTCCAGACTGCAAAGTGGAATCATAGTTAGAAACAAGCATAAGATATTCTTTATTTAGTGTGCTTCTAATTACCTCAAGGGCTTGTGCATTGGCCCCTATATGATTGCGGTTACCAAGATAGCATTTTTTGGTAGCGGCAAGGAAAACATGCAAGCCTAGGGTTTTTAAATACATGGACATCCTAAATTTCCATGTGTTAATGTTGGAAACATCAAACATGGGAGGTGACAAGCAATCCATGAGTGTGTGCAAACAAATAAGGTGCAAATGCAAATGATAGATTAGCAAACCAAGATCATACTCCAAGGTGGTTAAACCAAATATCAGGAGCGTAGGCTCTGATATCAATTGAAAGTACACCTAGAGGGGGGGTGAATAGGTGTACCGCTAATCTAATGAACTAAATGCGGAAATTAAAACAATTTTCAACTACTTAGTGCAACCAACGAGTACAGCCGAATTTCCCATAAAGGGCTCTGGACTAACTCCTCTTGATTCCTCTGAATAAGAGTTAAGCACAAGTGAGGCACACAAGCAAACACAACCAAGCATATAGGAATAAGCAATATGAATCAATGCAAGGTTCAACACAAGCATATAAGATATGACAATATGAATGATGCAATGCACAAATAAAGAGAGAGAGAGAGAGTTGAGAGTAAATCGATCAAATGCAAACAACAAGATATGTTTCGAGGTTCGAGCAATGAGCTCTACGTCCCCGCCTTCACCAAGAAGGATTTCGAATCCACTAGGAGTATCGAACTCCTCTCTCAACCAATACAACCTCCACCGAGGCAATACAAATGGTCTAATGCTACTTCCTCAGATTCTCGAGCACAGCCCAACCATTGGATTGATTAGTGGTAAGGTTCTAATCAACCAAAGTCCCTTCAATTCAAATATTGTCTTCATCGTTCGAGGAACTTGTTGACTATTCAGGAGACAAACTTGACTTTGGTGATGAACCTGTTCCTCTTGATACTAGCAAGTTTTCTCACATTTCACAGGAGGAGATGCGGTGGACGTTCCAGAGACAATCTTCCATTGGGAGGAACTGCCACTATTAAGGGTATTTCTTCTATCCTACCTGTTCTTTTCTTCATATGAACATTTTAACGTTCGTTTGATTGTTATTTAAAGGCACTTTCACGGGTGTCAGAGCTGCAACCTCCTCTCACATTGAGGAGATGATTGAGGAACTGGTCCAGTTAGTGGGCCTTAAAGTTTCTACTACTGGCATGATCCCTGTGGGTATAACCACCATGATCGGGGAACCTTCGTCCCCGAGCAGCTTACTGAAGGTTCTACCATCTTCGGTTCCTCAGCGTGGTAAGAGAATAAAGATTCTCTATATACTCTCACTCTGATTGTTATTGCTAACATGATTGTTATAATTGCAGAGAGTACTGTGGTGGCTCAAGTGGAAGAGCCTATGGCAAGCATTGATGTAGGAGACATCACACTTCATACTTCAATGGATGAACCAAGTATTGTGAAGTCTGCTCTTGTAGTTGTCACACCGGAAGCTACCATAGTTACAGTCCCAGAAGTGCCGGTCATGACTTTGGCATTGATGGAATCTGCTACTGACCTTGACCCTGCACTCTCTAGGAGAATAAGTGAGACGACTTCTGCCCCTAAGCATACCATTCGCACTATTATAGAAATGGGGTCCGAAAGTTGGTCAGCAGAGTTAGCTCCAGTAGGAACATCATGGATGAATTGGCTCTTTAGATGGTCCAGCAATTCTTTGTTTCGATGAAGTCTTGCATTGAGTTGATGCTCTCTGGGAGAAGTTCCTTTGAGTTTACATGAATGCTCCTTGAGAATCAGATTGAAATATTCGTCATACTGGAGGTCCGGATCAAGCTAAGGCAATCTGGCACTAATGGAGCAACTGGAGATGTGATTGAAAGAATTGAGGACCCTGGAAAATGTCAATACGGTGAATGAGGCCCGGGTGATGCTAAATAAGCTCCTCGCTGCTCAAGAACGTGAATGGAAGGAGGATTGAGGAGCAAATAGCTAAAGAGGTCATCACTTCAATGAATTCATGGCTAGCTACCAGAGATTGGTTAATGACTTCAGGGAATCTGAGATCATCACTAAGAATGCGGAGCAAGTCATAACCAATGCTCAAGCAGTAATTGCCAAGGCACAAGCCTTGATTCAAGTTAACGAACAGAAACTTGCCGCCGCCAAGAAGAAACTGGAGGAGCTAAAGATCACCAAGAAGTAGGTTTAAGAAGATCTCACTGCTTGTTCTTCTAAGCTAGAATCACTTCAATTACAACTTGCTACGAAGAAATTCTTATCGGAAGAAGAATTGAGAGTTCAAGCTTTGGCGAAAGTTAAGAGAACACGCCAACATGAGATTCAGTGTCTCCGGGACCAGATTCATTCTCTCGCTGAGCGAAATTAGCCCTTTGTATCTCTTTTTTTGGTAACACTCCATTTGTCAAATATGAGAGTGTTTGGATCACTTTTATCATTTTGATATAAATAATAAAAGTTATCAATTTTTTTGTCTCATCTTTATTCCTTCTTTGTATTTGAAAATCAGACAGACTCAATTGATTATATTTGATCGCCAGAGGTGACGATTAATGTAGCGATCAAAAGTTTAATTCTATAAGGGAAATTGAATTTTGTGGACTTGTCATTCTTTTGATGAGAATAACAAGTGTAACTTGACCAACTGGGGATTTTGACAGATTGTCAGAGGTGTAGTGTTAACTTGACAGTTTTTGGGTGATAAAATTGGACAAATTTTGTAAACTTGCTACTCTATAGAAGAGAATAACAAGTAGGGTTTTGATCGCTAGGGATTATGTCTGAGTTTATTGTTAGAGATTTAGTGTAATATAACTAGGACTCAGTTTGAATTCAGGAAGAATATTGTTAGAGGTGTGATATTAACATATCAGCAATCCTAGGTGGACCTACCATTCTATTGAAGAGAACGACAAGTGAGATTAGATCCGTTGGGGATTTATAAAAATCTTTATAGTCAGAGGTGTTATATTAACTTAACGGGTTTAAATTGAATTTGTCAGAGGTGTTGTCCCGCCCCGCTTCCTAGAATACGGAATACAGGTACGTGACGATGGCCAGCAGATACTCATGAAGAGTGAAATCTCTTCCATGAGTACCTTAGGCTGTCAATAACAAGCAGGATAGCACACATATATGCATATACAACCAAGCTCAGGGATAAAATCACATATATGGAAAACTAAACCATAAACAATATCATCCACTATATCTGAATAAGACAAGTCAAGAAGGAAAATTGAACTCACCGGAGAACAACTGAACCAGAATATGATCTACGAACAATTCTCTATACTGACTTCCACATCTAAATACTGAAAAATATAATAAAGGTCCGTCAGAAGCGGACCAGCAAGAGTACACGAAACAATAAGGAAAAAATATGAAAATGTAGTAACAGTAATTAGGACATAAGGAACAATATGTTTGACAATATCGAGAACTGAAAGTAATAACAGTAACATGAATAATCAGGAAGATAGATCATGTACAAGGAGACCGTGCATGCATAGTGTGACATGTATATATTGAACATGAAATGTCCTGAACAAGTAACTTCGTGTAACATAATCACAAGATCATAAGAACTCGAGATCACAAGATAAAATAGCATGGTATGTCCAGGAATGTCATGTAGTCAAGATAATGCATGTCACATGAGTCTCAAGTTTCAGTATCTTGAAAATATATCTCAGGTAATAGATCACTGAAGACAATGCAGGGTATGATGCAAGTGCATATGTCTAGCATGTTTTATTACCCTAACTAATGCAACTATCTTGTGCCCCATCTCACAGGACAACTGCATATCAAACAAGTGATGCGTTAGAGGATCCTGATAGCGGGGAGAAACAGTTCATTGTACTCAGGCATCATGTAACATGTAACATGTAATAACAGGAGCGCGCATAAATAACAAGATCACGTGTGGCATCCAAACCCATAAGGGGTCGCCCTTCCAAGCACACCTCCCTGGATTTCCCCTACTACAGTCTCCCCTAATAACCCTGGCTTGATTAATTTTATTAATTAAATGCAAATGCAAACAGTATGTTACTCAGGGCTATAGGATCAGAAATTGGTACCAAAAAATATCAGTGACAGATAGTGGATATAATGTGTATCAAGATCATGAGACAATGTAACAGTGACAATAACAAGTGATAAATATAAAGTTATGCAAGTGATACTAGATACATGCAAAGTGGTGCAAGTGATGTCAGATAAATGTAAAGTAGTGCAGGTGATGTCAGTATCACGTAATCCAAAGGTCATAATAAGTCGGTCTTGATCATATATCCATAATCCAACAAGTATCCTCGAATAATTACTCAGAATATAAAAGTTGATTTCCTCGATTAATTTCCAGTAATATCAATATCACGATATCAGTCGATATGTAGTTTTTATCCGTCAATCTTTATAGATACTCGTGCCAGAATATATCACATACAAGTAATAATGCCAATTTAAGTTGGATGCATGTATGTACAGGAACAAGATGCAAACATGATATGTAAGGTAATGAAACATAACCACGAGACGATATCGGTAATAATATCAAGAATAGAATAATTAGTCATATAATCGGAAGAGAAAAGTTGATATGTAATTATGATCACAGGATAGTGTTGACGATCATGTGATATTGATTGCACAAAAAGAATACAGAGAATATGAAAAGTGTATGTGATTGATTTTAACTCTGAATCTTTTGCAATTTAACCGTTGTAGCAAGAGCTAAACGGGTCGAACCTCAGGGAGAAATGCGATGAAAGCTTTTCGGTAATATTGTCTTCTTATTATCTTCTATGTTTAAAAAAACTTAGAAAAAGAAAAGATGAATTATATGTGGATAAAGAATTAAACTAAAAAAAGGTTCACAGCGTACTAATAATCAACCACCATACATGCTAATGCTAGATAGATAATTACTTCACTTTAAATCCTAAACATGATATTCTACCACAAAATCAAGCAAGATACATAGGATAGAAACTAGGTTATGATTTGAAATAACACCATCCAAGTTTTAACATTACAATATCAAGGTTGTCAATCAAATATAAAGTGAGAAAAAATTATTAGAAGTATTTAGCAAATCTTAACCCTATTTGAAATAATACTAATCAAAGTTTAACATTAAAATATCAAGATTTTCATCAAGCATAGATTAAGAAAAACAGTTAAGCAATTATTAGCAAATATTTGACCTAATTGCTTTTCATAATGAGTCTTCAAGAATAAAATTTAGAGTAGGCATGCATATGATCTAATCTGGTTATCTAGTAGACATTAGAGGTGATGGTGATGTTGTCTTAGTAAGCCATGAGAAAAATTTAACTACTCATGGTAAACATGACAAGCAAAAGAAAGAAAGAAATAAAAAACAAGAAAATAAAAATAAAGTAAATAACAAAAGAGATATCAAAAGAACGAAAGCACCTTGTATTGATCTGTCACCTCGAAGTACAATGGCTTCTCCTTCTCACAAATCTTGAATTGGAAGTAAAAGTAGAATCTGAAAATTACAAAAGAAATTTGAAAGAGAAACTAAAAGAAAAATCCTAACCTATGATCTCTGATGTGGAGATATTTGATAATGAGAGATTTCAACTCTTTAAATAGGCCTCAAATCTAATCACAATAGGATACAAATTAGAAGGTTTCCTAATTCAACAAGGAATTCAGTCCTGCAGCAAGTTGGCGTGTTGTTTGCTGAATATAACTCATCAGACGGCTGAATTAGACAGAGTAACAAACATAACAATTGTAGTCCTTCAAGCCTTCCTTCTGTAGAATCTTAAATCATCAGATTTGAATATCTGTAGCAAACGTTATGATCTAAATACTAAAAGGTGTACAGTCAGAATCCGAGTTTGAATTGATTTTGAACTCCATTTAATTTGAATTATCCTCCTTTTCCTTTTAGGATTAGCTTTATCCCCTTCATCTTCTAGGACTTTATTTTCTGAATTTGAACTTGAATAGGAGATGAAGATTAATCCTTTCCTCCTTTGGATTCAATTTAATCTAACGTTAGATAGGATTAGGGATAAAATGAAGTTTCTTGTATCTTTATCCTCTCATTTAAGTAACTACACACCATAATCTAAAAAGGGGTTAATAGCATTAATTAATAAAGGAATGATCAAGGATATATGTGTAAAAGTGATGATAAAAATGCAATTTGGTGTTCAATCACACCTCCACACTTATCTTTTGATCGTTCTTGAGCAAAACTAAATGTTAGAAACTAATTTAATCTAACCTAACTCATTTTCGTAGGAATCACGATTGCACTTAGCACGTGCAATAAGCCGTTAAACCTCTAGGTTACCCTAGAGGACGAGTGTTGTCTCGTGAGAGTTTTCAGTGAATTACACCCACAAAATTCATAAAGAAAGAAAACTAAAATGTTAGTATTTTTGAAATACCATTTTGAAAGAGAGAAAATATTTGAAGTATATTTGAGGAAATCAAGTAATCTATAAGTCTTAGAATCAGCAAATTATTCATTCCTATACTTAGTCTCGATGTAAATATTTATTATCAATTTAGGTTAGGATTAAAGCTGAATTTCTCACTTAGTCTTTTATTTTACCCTAAGTCATATGCACTTTTGTGAACGCGAATTTTTTACTTGAGATTCTTAAACTTCAACTCTTATACCTTGTATATTAATATATATAATTTTTTTTTGTGCAGAAGTTCGAAGTATTACCACTTCGTTGCCCTTTAAGCACTTCTTTTTTTTCTTTTTTTTTCTTTTTTTTTAAATATGTATAACTCATCTAATTTATTTTGTGTAAGTAATAAGGCTTCTTGAGGCCCTAATACCTAACTAATTGATTATTAGATGTGTTATACATATAATATATTTATATATATATATATATATATATATTTTCAAACTTATCTAATTACCTTTCACGTAAGTACCAAGGCTTTCTTAGGCCAAAGTACCTAGCTAATCAATAGTTAAATTTGTTTATTTTAGATATATATATTTTTCTAAGACGCAAGTGTCTTTGTTTTGAATCCCAAGCGTGTATGTTTATAAAGCATGCATATTTCATTAAGGTAAAGATATCAAGACTAAATTACTTTTTTAATTTTTTCTCCTAAACCTAAAAATCAAACAAATAATATTTTTTTAAAAAAAATTGTTAGTATCTACCTATGTTAGTATGTTAGTAAACCCTCCCCCACACCTATCTCATGCATTGTCCTCAATGTATAAATGAATGCACGTATGCATGAAAAAGAAGAAAGGGAAGGCAAAATGTGACCTCAAGGTGGTGGTTCCGGTGGTGGCAGGATTGGGCCAAGCATTGCTACCCAATCTAAATATTTTGGATCATCAAGGAACCAACCTTTTATAACCTCTTTCTTATGCACATTGTTATTATCCCCCAAATGTATAGACTCATAAACGACCCCAGCATTGAAACTATCTTGGTTGTATGACCAATCTTGAAATACCATCTCAGAGTCATCATTGTTTATACCTTGCTCCAACAATAGAATTTGACTTGATGAAGTGATTGATTTGGGCTTAAGAATGATTGGATTGGGAACCAATACCGGCTCGAGAAAATCAAATTTAGGTTCGACAGTCGGGTTTGGTTCAAAAGTGGGCTCCAAATCAAATAATTTCAGTTTGTATTTATGATCCATTAAATGAATGTGACTATCCAAAATAGGTAATCTAATTTCATAATATACGGGTACTGGAATTAATGTTGGCTCAGGATTGGGTCCAAATTGGGTAAAGATACCGGCGTCAATATAAATTCAAAGTTTGAAATTAGATCACAAAGTTAAGGATCGGGCTCGCATTCACAATCTAGTTCAATCTCATTAAAGTTATAACTTGCCAATTTGTCCATGGGTTGGGATTGATCAAGTTTATGTTGATGCGATGAAATTGAATCTTGATCAAGGACTTCAAGACACCATGATTCATTGGTCTCGTCAATTTGGTTAGTTAGTTCAAGGATGTTTGAAGGTCTAGAAATTTGCTCATTCATTAAACCTTGCATACAATCTAATTTTTCTTCTAACCTATCGAATGGATCATTTGGGGAGTGAATCATGGATTCTATACTCTTTTTCAAGAAGGTATGTTCTTCCATTGGTGGTGTGGGAAAAGAAGTATATGAAGATGATGGTTGGAAAGGTGGTTGACAATTTAGCTCAGGGGTGTTGTATCCCCATTGACTCGGTGAGGAGTAGAGATGATTATTCCAATTTGTTTCATGAAATTGAGGTTAGGGCATATGTTGATTTGGATAAGACCAACTAAGCATGCTTGGTTGGTTAAAGTTATGATATGTCTGATTGGTAATATCTGATTCAAAAGAGGTCGGGGTGTAATATGGATTACCATTAAAATTGGAAAATTGTTATAATAAGCCATATCACATTAGAAATATTAAAAACAAAGAGAAACAAATAAATTAAAAAAAAACTAGCCTAACTTAGAAAATAATATATAGCGTTCCCTCCCCGGTAACGGCGCCAAAATTTGATTGCACAAAACAGAGTACAGAGATATGAAGAGTGTATGTGATTAGTTTTAACTCTGAATCTTTGCAATTTAACTGCTATAGCAAGAGCTAAACGGGTCGAACCTCAGGGAGAGATGCGATGAAAGTTTTTCGGTAATATTGTCTTCTTATTATCTTCTATGTTTAAAAAAAACTTAGAAAAGAAAAGATGAATTATATGTGGATAAAGAATTAAACTAAAAAAAGGTTCACAGCTTACTAATAATCAACCACCATATATGCTAATGCTAGATAGATAATTACTTCACTTCAAATCCTAAACCTGATATTCTACCACAAAATCAAGCAAGATACATAGGATAGAAACTAGGTTATGATTTGAAATAACACCATCCAAGTTTTAACATTACAATATCAAGGTTGTCAATCAAGTATAAAGTGAGAAAAAATCATTAGAAAGTATTTAGCAAATCTTAACCCTAATTGAAATAATACTAATCAAAGTTTAACATTAAAATATCAAGATTTTCATCAAGCATAGATTAAGAAAAACAGTTAAGAAGTATTAGCAAATATTTGACCTAATTGCTTTTCCTAATGAGTCTTCAAAAATAAAATTTAGAGTAGGCATGCATATGATCTAATCTGGTTATCTAATAGATATTAGATGTGATGGTGGTGTTGTCTTAGTAAGGCATGAGAAAAATTTAACTACTCATGCTAATTATTACAAGCAAAAGAAAGAAAGAACTAAAAAAAATAAGAAAAATAAAAAATAAAATAAATAACAAAAGAGATATGAAAAAAATGAAAGCACCTTGTATTGATCTATCACCTCGAAGTACAATGGCTTCTCCTTCTCACAAATCTTGAATTAGAAGTAAAAGTAGAATCTAAAAATTACAAAAGAAATTTGAAAGAGAAACTAAAAGAAAAATCCTAACCTATGATCTCTGATATGGAGATATTTGATATTGAGAGATTTCAGCTCTTTAAATAGGCCTCAAATCTAATCACAATAGGATACAAATTAGAAGGTTTCCTAATTCAACAAGGAATTCAGTCCTGCAACAAGTTGGCGTGTTGTTTGCTGAATATGACTTATCAGACAGCTGAATTAGACAGAGTGATAAACATAATTGTAGTCCTTCAAGTCTTCTTTCTGTAGCATCTTAAATCATCAGATTTGAATATCTGTAGCAAACGTTATGATCTAAATACTAAAAGGTGTACAGTCAAAATCTGAGTCTGAATTGATTTTGAACTCCATTTAATTTGAATTATGCTCCTTTTCCTTTTAGGATTAGCTTTATCCCCTTCATCTTCTAGGACTTTATTTTCTGAATTTGAACTTGAATAGGAGATGAAGATTAATGCTTTCCTCCTTTGGATTCAATTTAATCCAGCTTTAGATAGGATTAGGAATAAAATAAAGCTTCTTGTATCTTTATTCTCTCATTTAAGTAACTACACACCATAATCAAAAAAGGGGTTAATAGCATTAATTAATAAAGGAATGATCAAGGATATATGTGCAAAAGTGATGATAAAAATGCAATTTTGGTGTTCAATCAGATATGATAACCATGATTTATAATTAAGAGGCAGGATTAAGATCAAGACGAAAGTCAATGAGAAGAGAATCGTGTACACTTGCCTGATGTCGTTGGAATCTGAATTCCTGTAACTGCAACCAGCTCTGGGTAAAATTCGCGGCCTAAATATTGCGTGAATTAATTAGAGACTTAACATGTTCTTATTCAATGGTAAGTTAAAATAAGAAAGTAATTTTTACTATTTATTATAATTTTAGTTGGTTAATATTTTCAAATAATTCAATTTCTTACTTTTAACAACCATTTAAAAATATACTTTTATGATAAAACACATGCATAGACTAATAAATTGATGTATAGTATCTATATTTTGCTGAATTATGAATTTTATATTTTTGTGATATTTAGAAATTTATTGGCAATTTTTAAATAAATGTCATTAAATAATAATTACAAAGAATATTTAATTTCATCTTATTCTAAGTAATATTACCCTCAAAATAATTTACAGAGTCCCAAATTTAGTTTGTGATTTTCTGTGAATTTTCTAGAATTTTTTGAATTAAAATAAACCTAAAAATCAATAAAAATAAATAAAAGCTTAACAGGTCTGTTTGCTACAGTAACGGGTCTAAGTCTTGGTCTGCTACAGTATTAGGTTTGGGTTAGGGCCGGCTACAGTAATATTACTACAGTATTATTTCTGTATTTTATTTATTTCCTTTTTCTCTTTTTCTTTTTTTCTTTCTCTCTCTGTTTTTTTTTGTATAGGGGCCAGGTCGGGTTCAGGTCTGTTGACAGACCCGAACTGGGTCTGTTGGCCAGACTTGCTAGCCTGGCGGACCAGACCTGGCCCAGGTCAGGTCGGCTGCGCTGGCCAGACCAGGACAAGTCTTGGCCTGGCCGAGAGCAACAGCAGAGTTTTTTTTTCTTTTTTCTTTTTTTTGTGTGATTAAATTAAAACTTTAAAAATTATGATAATTAGGAGACAAGTCTTAAATGTTCTATATATTTTTATTACAATTTTAAAATAAGTTTTTCATGGTGAAATTGTTAGTTAAACTAGTGTATGTTACGTGTTCGATGAAATGCCAACAAGAACTAAAATCTATGATAATGCAAAATAACTTACCCGGAATGCTTCCCTTCAGTCTGAATCTTCTTCCTCTTTTTCTAGCACCACGTCCGTCGATGGGGGAGCTCGTGGACGGTGCCAGTGGTTTGACGGAGGTCGCGGAGATCGTTAGAGATGTCGTGCTCCACCCTGGCGGCACCGCAGGAAGGAGAGCACGGCCATGCGTGGCTCTCGAGAATGGTTGGTGGAGCTCACTGAAGGGGATGGATCATGAAGTTGGGTTATGGGAAGGCGGAACGGCAGTGATGGTGGCAGCCCATGGCGATATGGAGAAGGCCGAGGGGTGAGTTACTATTGCGGATCGAGGGCGGAGTTTTCACAGGCATCGACGGCAATATGGACCATCTTGACAACATCCAGGACAAGGGCATCCGTGACGTGGAGGCCGTGGTGGTGGCCGTCGGGATCGTGAGTTCTCGCCGAAGAAAGGATGCAGGCTGCTGTGCGTGGAAGTGTTGGCGACGATGGTTGAGCGTGGCAAAGGCCGAGAGGGGAGGGTGCACACGGCGTGCGTGAGGAGGGCTCAGGATGGTGCCGTGCTCGTGTCCTAGGAGCTGGGCTGCGGCCAGAGCTCTGGCCATGGAGAAGCACGCGGCTAGAGGGGGAGTGAAATCGGGTATAGTTGTGAGGAAAAGTGAGAGAGTGAGATGGATTAATATATGAGAGAGAGATGGGGAGAGAGGGAGAACTTGAGTGAGAAAGTGGGCGGACGTGAGTGAGAGGAGAGGGGAGCAGGTGGAGAGGTGGGGGAAAAGAAATGGGGTGCAGGTGGAGAACGTGTGTTAGTGGGAAAAAGGTGGAAGAGTAAGTGATGGTTGAATAATAAATGAGTCATTTACAGCCAGACGCCAAAGTGGCATTGTGGTCTAGACGTTAGGATATGGGGATTGAGGCCTTGGGTTCAAATCTGAGAAGAAACAATTAATGAAGTTTGGTTTTTGTTGTTATTAGTTGGAAGAATAAAAAGGTAAGGGAAAAACGTTCAAATAGGATAGCTATCCATAAAGGAACAAATGCCAAAGTGGCCAGGTGGTTAGAGCATCCACCCTATATTACATTGGGCATGGGTTCAAAACCTGCTACACATGCGGGTTTTCTAATTTAATTTAATTTTATTTTTACTTTAATTGCATTTTTGAATAAATCAGTATTTTAAATTATTAGTTTATTGGATTAAATTCTTATAAATTCAGGAAAATCCTCAAAAATTCTCGAAAATAGAAGATGTTATCCTGAACATTACTGTGAAGTCAGATCTCCAAAATTCATTCCCGATTGTTAATTAAAAATCTCAGAGTCAGCCTATGGCACCGATCGACCCTGAATTGAGATTCTTCTCCAATAATTCCCAAAAAAATTTTAAAAAATTCAGAAAAATAAAAATAATGGGAAATAATATTTTGAACTTAAATGACCTCAATTCGATTATCAGAATGATTAAATCAGTATCAGATACCAGTATTGACATACGTATATTGGGAACCAAGGGTTACAGGTGTGCTAGTAACTTGACAAAGTTGTAGGCTAGAGGTGTAATATTAACTTAGCACTATAAGAATTTTAGTTTCGTTAGAAAAACTGAAAGTACCACTGTCATAGGTGTAGTGTTGAACTTAACAGTAGAGATAATGCAAGAGGTATAATTTTAAACTTAGCATTGATCATCTCGACTTTGATGCGGAAGCTCAAGGAAAAGTCATTATCATAAGTGTGATGTTAACTTAACAATGAACTAGATGCTAGAGGTGTGATATTGAACTTGGCATCGCTTGTCTCAGTTTCAATATGAAAGTCTGAGGGAAGTGACCATCAGAGGTGTGATGTTAACTTGCTGGTGATTTGATTACTGTTAGAGATGTAATATTAAACTTAACAGTAATTTGTCAGAGGTGTAGTGTTAACTTGACAAAAGTTAGTTTGCAATATGAGCAATTTTGAGGATCTGTCATTCTATTGAAGAGAATTGACAAGTGAAACTTGATTTTCAAAGGTGTAGAATTAACTTGACAGGTTTGAAGACTCGTGACTTCATGTGAGGTTAACAAGTAGAAATTTTATACTCGCTGAGGAGGATAAAAAGTGTTACTGTCAGAGGTGTAATATTAATGTGACAGACATTAAATTTCCCTGGGAAAAAATAAAGTTCAATTGGAGCGGGTAATTAAACCCATAGGGACCTATGAAGCTTTGTCGTTAGAGGATTTAATGTTAACCTGATTGGCTTCGTTAGGATTGGAGAGTAACTTGTCAGAGGTGTAATTTTAACTTGACAGGTTTAGTTCTGTGATCATTTCACTGAAAAAGTGGATACAGATTTATAGTGGCCCTACTATTCCATGGAAGGAAATTGGTAAGGGATTTTGGAGTAGAAGGTGGGACCAAGTCCCTTAGGATTTTTAGCAAACCCTCAGCTATCAACAGATTTGGTATGCCTTTACCAACTAACATTTGAGTTGGGCTAGCTGTGCTATTCTCCTCAGTATGATGAGTTATCAAGAATTTTTATTGGACTTAAAAATCAATATTTTTCTCTATCCATAGCCATTGAGGGCGTTGGATTTTGATAGCCTCTAAAGAAGAGTGACAAAACTAATACTTAGCTTGCCTTTATTGGCTCAATTCTGTTAAAGATTGGGCTGTGTTCTCATCCACCGTTCACCCGATCATTCCTCTTAACCAGCTTCTTATGTGTCGATTAGAACTCTTAACCAGCTTTTTATGTGCCGATTAGAACTCTTAACAAGCTTCTTATGTGCTGATTAGAACTCTAGTGATTTTGATCTTCGACGCTGGTCCTACTTGCTGCCGAATAGTTATTGATCAATGAGGACTATTATGCTCATATTGAGCAGAACATAGCCAAACAACTGTTAATCAATAAAAACTATTATGCTCGTGTTCAGTAGAGCAAAATCAACTAGCTATTGATCAATGAGAACTATTATGCTCGTGTTGAGTAGAGCACAGTCGTCAATCGAGAATTCCGTTGTAGGGAATGCATTCAATGCAAACGTCATATATACTTGACCTAATGATTAGAGGTTTAATGTTAACATGATCAAGGGTAGTATTTTTTTAAGAACTTGCCATTAATCGGCATCATAAGTGTATTGCTTTCTGGGTTTATCAGGTGATATGTTCCATTTGAGTAGACTGACTATACCACAAATGGTCCTTCCCATTTCGGTTGAAATTTTCCTTTCGTCATATGTGTCATCACCATGGGTCTTCTAACAGCTAAGACAAGCTCACCTTTCTTGAAAGTCTGTTCTTTGACTTTCTTGTTGAAGGCTCTGAAAATTCGAGTTTGATAAAGCTCGATTTGTTGTTGGGCTTATAGACGCTTATCATCTAAAGCTTCTAATTCCTGGAATCGCAGTTAATGTTTCTCATCGTCCGTCATCTCTGTGGTTAAAGTAACTCACAGGGATGGGATCTGAACTTCTAGAGGAAGTACAACTTTACACCCGTACACCAAAGAGAACAGCATAACTTTCATTGGGGTTCTCACTATCATGCGATAAGCCCATAATCATTCACCTAGCTTATCGTCCCAGTCGCGTTAACTCTTCGAGACGAATTTCTTGAGAAATTTTCCAATGGCCTTGTTGAAAGCATCTGCAAGGTCGTTAACGGCAGGATAGTATGCCGTTGAAGACACAGTCTGGATCCTGAACTTGTTGCAGAATCATTAGAACGCTTGGCTGATGAACAGAGGTCCATGATCATGGATAATCTGCCGTGGCACACCAAAGCGATAAAGAATAAGGTATTTGACAAACTTGATCACGCCAGACGTCTTTACTTCTTTCAGAGGAACAGCCTCTGCCCATTTGGAGAAGTAATCGGTTTTGGCTAGAATAAACCGATGTCCTTTGGAAGATGGTGGACTGATAGGACCAATCACATCCATCCCCACATCTCAAATGGCCATGAAGAAGTTGTACGATGAAGATGTCCTGGAGCTTGGTGGATGAAATCACCATGGATTTGACAAGCATGGCATCGCTTAGCATAGGCGATGGCATCAGGGATCATCTTCGGCTAATAATACCCAAGTCTTCAGAGTTGATCTCCAAGCTTTGGACCAGGTTGGTGAGCTCCGCACATATCGTCGTGAGCTTCTTTGTGTGCCTCTTTGCCTCTTCGTGTGACAGGCAGCGAAGTAAGATTCCATCATGCGATCGGTGATACAGTGTTCACGTGATCGCGTTGTAGTAGAATCTAGGGGCCTTCCTTCTAATAGCAGCAACCTCTTTAGGGTTATCAGGTAGTATGTTGTATAACACATAGTTGATGAATATGAATCGCCAATCTTTGAGCATTGATCCTGTTGAAGTCTCTAGAACTTCTTTAACTTGAAGGACTTCGGTTGAAGTTTGATCATCTTCAAGGGCGAGCTTTGGACAGTACAGGTCATGACTATGAACGAGTACTTTCTCTGTTGTTCTGGCTTGAAGAGCCAAGGAGATCGCAAAATATGTCAGTGCATCTACATGTGCATTTTTCTGGCGAGGTACATAGTCGATGTAAAAGTTTCTGAACTTCTCCACCATGTGGATGGTGCGTTATAATAGGTCACCAAGTTTTCATGTCAGACTTCGTACTCCCCACAAACCTGACTGACAATGAGCTTTGAGTCACTGTATGCTTCAACATTTCTGACGCTAATCTCTTCTGTGTTTCCATTACAATTAAAAGAGCATTGCATTCTGTCACATTGTTGGAATATGGCTCGGTAAGTGAGAATGCACGAGGAATCACATAGTTTTGTGGAGACATGAACGCTACCCCTACTCCTACCTTGATGTTTCTTCTAGGACCCATTCTCGATCCACCATCAAAAAATAGTTGCCACACATGTTCTTCGAAAGATGTTTGAGTTATATAAATTTCAGCGACCTCATCTGGGAGATCTTCACAAAGTTTAATCGTCCTTGGATCTGGATACTCAGCCAAGAAATCTGCCACCGCCTGTTCTTTCACGGCTTTCTATAGTAAGAACTGCATTACATATTACGAAAGCAATATGGCCCATTTCACTAATCGACCATTCAGCGATGATGGTTTTGTCATAAGCAATCTCAAAGGATTGACTTTTAATATGACATGAATAGTTTGGCCCACCAAGTAGTGCCACATCTTCTGGACAGCGAACACCAATGTGATTCTTTTTCGATCGGGTTGTATCGATGCTCAGCTCCGATCATGATTCTACTCAGGTAATAGATTGCTTGCTAATATCCGTGATCATCATTCTAGGCTAGTAATGCTCCCAAAGATTGATCCATAGCTCGAACATATATCAGGAAGTGTTTTCCTGACACTGAAGCTGTGAGGACAGGTGGGTGCGTGAGGTACCATTTGACATTCTCCAATGCTTCTTGGCAAGCATTATCCCAAATGAATGAGACTCCCTTCTTCATCAATTTAATGAAAGTTGGCATCGTCCTGAGAGGTTTGAGATAAACCTCTAGAAGTGCGCAAGTTGCCCTTGCAATCCTTTAAGTTTTCTAAGGTTCCTTGGAGGTTGCATCTTCTAGATGGCACGGATTTTCTCCAGGTCGAAGTTGATTCCCTTGAATGTCATAACAAACCCAAGGAATTTACCGCTGGCCACCCCTAGAAAGGATTTGGTGGGATTTATCTTCAATTCATGTGCCCGCATAATGTCGAATATTCTTTTCAGATCTGCTATGTGATCACATTTTGTTCCCTTTCGGGATGGGAACTACTTCGGCTGGTTTTGGTGGTTGTTTCCCAAACTGAAGGAATGACGTCATATAAGCCGTCACCTTCTTTTTCTTCAGACGGAGCTTAAGGATTTCGCATCAATCAAAGCCTGGAGGATTTCTTTGAAGATGTAGCAATTCTTAGTAGGGTGCCCCAGCATCCTATGGTACAAGCAGTAATTGAGATTGTCTGTCTTACCCACTTCTTCAGGATGTCTGACTTCTGGAAGCTTCAGTCTGTTACTCTTGTTAAGTAACTTAAACAGAGAGTCAACATGTTCATCTTTGAAGGAGTACTTCTTGTTGGTGTGTGTTTGACTTGAAGAATCACCCCCTCTAGTCGGTTGTGGTTTAGGAAGAGCTTTCATCTCTGTTGCTAGTGTATCTTTCCTTTTGGCTTGGGAAGATGCTTCTGGTGCGCGCCTTATCAACTTCTCGGGTCTAGGCTTACTTTCTTCTGCTTTGACCCTGGCAACAATCTCCTCAGCTTGCTCGCCTTGTTGCACCAATTGCTTCCAAATGCGACTCTCGGCTACTCCTATTTAAGCTAGGAGTGCAGTTTGTAGATTGTGGCGACATGCTTCCACCAATGTGACTTGGGTCATGCTACTAGGACATCCGAGTGCCAAGTTCCAAAATCTTTCCACAAATGCTTTGACCGGTTCTCCTTTCTTTGCTCCATTACTAGGAGAGTCAGTATGGTTATCTCTGAGTCATCTTCGAAGAAACGGGAAAGAAATAGCTTTTCCAAGTCACCCCAGGTTTTGATGGATCCTTCGGGAAGCTTCATGAACCATTCAAAGACAATCCTTTTAAGGGTGTCAATGAATAAACGTGCCAAGATAGCATCATTTGATACTACTTTTCCAGTCTGAGACTTGAAGTAGTATATATGTTCGTTTAAAGACCCTATGAGTCGAAAGTTTGTTGGATCAGAGATTTGAATTTGGGAGGGTACGGGACAAGATCCCACTCAGTCGGGTATGGCCGGACCACTCCTGCTTCCTGAAGGCTGCCTCGATTGGCGAGAACTTCAAGGCGCTTCTCTAGTTCACCCATTCTCTTTGAGTGATCACTTCTAGTTTCTAAACCCTCTTTTTCTTCAAGTGGGGTCTCCAGATTCTCAAAGTTGGCCTTCCCACCGTCAGAATCTTCGGCGTCAAAGTCTTCACCCTCATGGCCTTTTCCCTTGCTTGAAGACCCTTTAGTCTTTAACTTCTTCTTTTTCTTAAGCAGCTTGGTTAACATTTGCTTAAGAGTATCGATAGATTCTTGTTGAGCATGAATCATATCGAGCTTCTTTCTTTGAATCTGGGCTTGCTGTTTAAAGCGCCTGGCCATTTCTTTAGGAGTTCTTGCCATATATGTGAAAGCTTCTCTCTCCAAAAGAGTTCAAGGCTTGTGATTCCGCAATGGCAGATTGTGCTTCACTCAGTTCAATGCCCTGAGCTAATGTATTGTAATTTGCTGGGGCAATTGTACCAGTCCGAGTGCGGGTATATTGGTACACCCATTCTGGTTCAGTATCAGACTGGTCGGAGTTGACTAGTAGTTGCTTCCCTCTGGCCGTGCTTGGTGTGGTGATTGGGCCCATCATATTTGCAGTGACTTCAGGGTACTCCATACTGGAAAAGGTTCTCTTCTTGTAAGAGCGACGCTTTTTAGCTGAGCGGGAGACCGGAGCTGCCGATAACCTTTTAAATACTGATTGTTTGCTCGTATACGAGCTGCATTGGCATTCAGAGAGCATTGCTGTGATGAGTCGTTCACAAAAACACTGGGGAGTGATTTGTGCGCACTCCTCTTTTTTGTCACGTAATCTCTTAGATCCATTGTAGGGGTCTCTAAAAGATTAGCTTCCAGGTTCCTGGAAATGAGAACTTCCAAGTTCAGCTCTGATTTTAGTGAATGAAGAGTGAACGTGAGCTTCGCACTATGTCTCTGAGACGCGGGTCTCATGCACACGGGTCTCGCATTTTGCATTTGAAATGCGGGGCTCGCGTGGTTGCTCTAGCCTGCCAGTGTCGCGTCTTGATGTCGAAATGCGAGCTTCGCGTTCTGCATTTGAAACGTGAGCCTCGCGTCCTTTGGTTAGAACAAGGGCCTCGCGTTCTTTAATTGACATGCATGTCTCATGTTTTGCATTTGAAACGCGGCCTCACGTTTATAAACGTGGGCCTCGCATTCTTGTCTTAAAATGCGGGTCTCGCATTTTGAGACAAAAACACAGACCTCGCATTTAGGAACAGCGATGTGTGTCTCTTGTTGTTCGACGCGGGGCTGAGCTTCGCGTTCTGCACCTGCTGAACAAATTGCATTTGTAGCTCTTTTGATCTGTTGTTGGCGAGCTCATCGCCTCTGTCGACATTCAGCATTTCGGTTGCGCTTCATTGGTTAATGGTAACCCCCGGTAACTTGCGGTCGAGGAATCTGGAGAGGAGATCAATGGCTAGATTGATCTTCACCACCTTTGGTTACGCAGGTCTCGTGGGAGACGTTGACGCGGGCCACACAATCAGACATGGCGTTGCTCGCGCAGGCCATTTTTGGAGAAGTCTCCAAAGAGACTTGAGAACGGATTTTGAAGAGACCTTGCGTTATCGCTGCGTTGCCTTCAGGCTTTTAGAGCTAAAAGAGAGATACTCTTCATACTTTACTTAGTCGAATTCAACAACGAGCGATTCGACCGTCGTTCCGATGAAGTTGACATCTGCTTGCACCACCATGTTCTCATCAGTTAAGAAAACAGTCTCCAGCGGTGTCGTTATATTTTGTATGGGTCAGAAAACTACAATTGCAAAATTCTTTTAATTGAATAGAAGATTACAACGGATACAATCCATTACAAAAGAAAGGAAATCTTTTGACTGATTCTCCTCATTTTTAAAACTGGGTTCTTCACAAGGCAGTAGAGAGTGAGCCTTGCTCTCCGTTGACCGGCTAGATGTCAGAGTTCTTTAGGAGGAAAATCTTCTCTTTGAATCACTGACAGAGTAGCACAACTCTTATCAATGATAAAATCTCAAAAAGAGATTAAAAAAACCAAACTTAAACTCAGCAAGTTTAAAGAGATAAACTCCTTTGATTCTCTCCTTTTTTCACTCTGATCCACCATCCCCCTTTTCAATAGTTTTCTTGACTATTTATAGAGGGTTTCAGGGGTACAATTATCCCTAGAATCTCTCCATAATGGGGTAAACTCCTCTCATTACGTGGGTATTAATTGACCCAGTAATGGGGTAGTTACAGCAGAAACGCAACACTGTTCTGTTGCTTGAAACGTGGGCTTGAGCCTCGTGTTTTCTTAGAAACGCGAACATGATCGAGTTCCATGTTTGAACTGAAACGCAGGCTTAACAAGCCCTGCGTTAGATTCTAGACGGGGGCTTAGACTGAGCCTTGCATTTGAATTGAAATGCGAGCGCGAACATGATCGAGTTCCATGTTTGAACTGAAACGCAGGCTTAACAAGCCCTGCGTTAGATTCTAGACGGGGGCTTAGACTGAGCCTTGCGTTTGAATTGAAATGCGAGCTTGGCTTTCTTGCTGATCTGAGCCTGTGTTTGATAATTTTGTCTTTAATTTTTTGACTGTCCACAATAATATTTTTTGTTCATGCATATAGCTAATCAAACTTGTCAATATTGAAATACAAAAACTTAGTATGCTATGAATGGAACATGTACTTGAGAGAAAATTATTTACCATCCATCTACTCAGCTTATCAAAACACTGATGATGTCAAAGATTGAAATTTCGTATCGATAAAATAATTGTATAATGGTTCCTTGTCGGATAGCAAAGCATCATAATTGCCTCACCATTTATTTTCTTAATTATATCTGAATTTTGATCTTTGGACAAATCATTATTGCTTCAATTTAGTGATTAGAATATAGAATTTTCTTTTTCTCATACATGCAATGCTCATGTTTTCACAAATAAACATCCATTCTAGATCTTTAGCTTGGAAAAGATATAAGTACTCAGTATAATATTTGAGAACTTTATGCAATGAGAAACACATGTCAATTTCTCTTTCATAGCTCAAAATACAAAGTAATATAGAGAGAGTAGTGATTCAGTGAGAAAGCTAGCTTATGTGAGAAGATGAGAAGAGAGCACAGAAGACATCGGAAAAAGGTGGACCCTACCCCTAGCACTCATCTCCCTCCATGAGGTCGCCGCTGTCGTCTCCACAAATCACGAGGTCATCACCACCATCTCCATTGTCTCCACCGGCGAAGCTAGGACACGCCCTGATGGCGCGATCGACCACGGCAGCAGTGTCAAAGTCTAGTAGCTGGTCGGAGTGTGTATATGTGTGTGTGTGTATACATATATATATATATACATACATATATATATATATATATATATATATATATAGAGAGAGAGAGAGAGAGAGAGAGAGAGAGAGATGGCGAGGGCGACCTCGTGGTCGGTGGAGACGGCGGCGGAGACCTCGTGGCGGTGGCGACCTCATGGAGGGACATGAGAGCTAGGGTTAGAGGGTAGGGGTAGGGGTAGGATTAGGATTAGGATAGGGTTAGGGCAAATCTCAGTCGTC
This sequence comes from Agave tequilana, assembly GCA_038442645.1. Lineage (NCBI taxonomy): Eukaryota > Viridiplantae > Streptophyta > Magnoliopsida > Asparagales > Asparagaceae > Agave > Agave tequilana. Next base: position 116,074 of record JAVJIF010006692.1, on the reverse strand, counting down.
CATCTTAATCCGACGGCTCCCATGCTTCCTTATTATCTTCTTATGTAAGCTACCTTTCTCACCAGATCACTACTATATATATAAAGAGAGATAGACTTGTGTCATTCTGGAAGGATTCGAGGCCGAATCTTTCCTACTCAAATACAACCCTATGACATCCGAATTCAAGATCTACTCAATTGAAGTTGATCTACATTATTTCAAGTAACAAAAATCAAAAATCATGTATTTTGAATACTTTTTTCCCAGCCATCAAGTAGGCTCAAAATGGACGGCCGAAATAGTAAGTTAGTTTGTTTAATAGTGTAGAATATTTGAAATCTAAAAAAAATTGGTGTGTGAGGGTTTTAAGTGTTTAGATCATAATAAAATGGTCGGACCGAGAATTTGTTGTCTAAAGATGTAGATCTAAACAATATGCTATTTTGACCTTGTATTGTGTGCTTACTTGATGAATAGGTAAAAAGTTTTCAAAATACCTAATTTTTGATTTCTAGTTACTTGAAATAATGTAGATCAACTTTAACAAAATGGATCTTGCATTCAGATGTCATAGGGTTGTATTTGAATGGGAAAGATTCGGCCTCGAATCCTTCTAGAATGACACAAGTCAATATATAGAGAGAGAGATAGACTTGTGTCATTCCAGAAGGATTCGAGGCCGAATCATTCCTACTCAAATACAACCCTACGACATCTGAATGCATGATCCACTCTGTTGAAGTTTATCTATATTATTTCAAGTAACTGAAAAATTATATATTTTGAATACTTTTGCCCATTCATCAAGTAGGCAAAAAATGAACAGCCGAAATATTGAGTTGGTTAGTTTAACGATGTAGAGTACTTGAAATCTAATAAAAATTGGTATGTGAGTATTTTTAAGTGTTTAGATTATGATGAAATGGTTGGATCGATAAGACGTGGATCTAAGCAATATGCTATTTTCGACCGTCTATCTTGCGCCTTCTTGATGGATGGGCAAAAAGTATTCAAAATACATGATTTTTGATTTTTGAAATAATGTAGATCAACTTCAATGGAATGAATCTTGTATTCGGATGTCGTAGGGTTGTATTTGAGTGAGAAGGATTTGACCTCGAATCCTTCTGGAATGCCACAAGTCCCTCTCTCTATATATACACACACACTTGTATCCTTCCAAAAGGATTTGAGGTCAAATCCTTCCTACTCAAATTCAACCCTCCGACATTCAAATACAAGATCCACTCCATTTAAGTTGATCTATATTATTTCAAGTATTTATAAACCAAAAATCAAATATTTTGAATACTTTTTGCCCATCCATCAAGCGGCGCAAAATGGACGGCCGAAAGTAGTGAGTTGGTTAGATCTATGTCTTTAGACATACAAATTCTCGATCCGACCATTTCATTATGATATAAACATTTAAAAACCACTACAAACTAATTTTTGTTAGGTTTCAAATGTTCTACACCGTTAAACTAACCAACTCACTATTTAGGCCGTTCGTTTTTTCCCTACTTGATGGATGGCCAAAAAATATTCAAAATACTTGATTTTTAGTTTATAGATACTTGAAATAATATAGATCAACTTCAACGGAGTGGATCTTTTATTCGAATTTCAGAGGGTTGAATTTGAGTGGGAAGGATTCAGCCTCAAATCCTTTTGGAATGACACAAGTCTCTCTCTCCATATATATATATATATATATATATATATATATATATATATATATATATATATATATATATATATATATATGGGAAAAGTGTTCGTAGTAGGTCTCCTTAGATTGTAATCTAAGGAGACGGCTCTAAATTCCAACATTCCGATTTTTTCATGATCCGACTGCCCATTATCATATTCATGTTATAAGATGTAAGCATATAAAAAATCACGTGATTTGAAATTTGTTTACTCTATTTTCTTTGGGTTCAAGCATTAACGGTTTTTAAATAGTAGAACAAAATGCAACGATTAGATCAATGAGTAAATGAACTTCAAATCACGTGATTTTTTATTTGCGTACATCTTATAACATGAATATGATAATGTAAGGTCGGATCGTGAAAAAAAAATCGGGATGTTGGAGTTTTAAGCCGTCTCCTTGGATTACAATCTAAGGAGACCTACTAGGAGCACTTGACCATATATATATATATATATATATATATATATATATATTCCATTTTGTTCTACTGTTTAAAAACCGTTAATGTTTGAACCAAAGAAAATAGAGTAAACAAACTTAAAATCACGTGAATTTTTATATGGCTACATCTTATAATATGAATATGATAATGTGTAGTCGGATCGTGAAAAAAAATTGGGATGTTAGAAGTTTAAGCCGTCTCCTTAGGTTACAATCTAAGGAGAAATACTAGGAACATTTTTCCCACACACATAGATATATATATATATATATGAGTTGTCTTCGTGTGAGAAACTTTCTCACACGAAGACCGTGAGAAAACTATATAGGAGCTTTTATGTGGATGATCCAACCCATTCATCTTGATCTATATACTTTATTTAGATTATCAATTAAAAATCACGCGAGTCCGAGCTTTTTTACCCATACAACAAGTGGTTACAAAACATACGTTATATCACCGTAGAATAAAGATGTCACTTGATGCATCGGTAAAAAAAGTTGGAATCGCGTGATTTTTTATTGGTAGTCTAATTAGAATATGTAAATCAAGATGAACAGTTCGGATCATCCATAAAATCTCTCTTATATGGTTTTCTCACGAGAAAGTTTCTCATTTGAAAATTTTCCTCTATATATATATATATATATATATATATATATATATATATATATATATATATATATATATATATATATATATATATATATATATATATAGGGGTTACTGTACCTCAGCCTGCAGGCTGAGAGAGTTTCTCAGGCGGCGGGACGTGGCTGAATATATGCCACATCGGCCGCAGTGTGTTGGCGCCAAAAAAATCAAAAAAATCCCGCCTAAACAATCGTGAAACAAATTGACAAAAATACCCCTTTTTTAATTCTAAACTGGAATAAAGTCATGAACAAACAAAATTTCAGTTGAATATATCTACAGTTATAAAATTCGTAATTTTAATACATCGAAAAATATAATTAAAAAAATTGGATCAATATAATGTAAAATAAGCAGAAGCATTGAAAATTTAAAAAACATGCCATGGTCGCAGACTTAATACAATATAACAACTGCGACACAGTCGCAGCCACTAGTCGCACTCATAGAATAACAAAATGTTTTTATGCGACCTAATACAATATAATTTCAATTTTATATGAAGACTGCGACACAGTCACAGTCACTAGTCGCAGTCATTGTATAACAAAACTTCTTTATATAACGTCTGCGACCCTAGTCGCATTCTATCGTACAACAATGCGACCTCCTTCAGTACTACGACCAAAGTCGCAATCTTCTTTCATATGCCTTATGTAAAAGATTTTTAATATGCGACTAGGGTGGATTAGCCATGCGACCCTGAGATCAATTCGCGTATATCAAATCTTATAAAAATTACTATATTAATTACACTGAATTAAATGAAGTAATTAATATTCTTTCTACAGTGATACAACAACAGTCTAGAAAAAAGAGATGCACTAATGTTAATCTCGAGAAAGGAAAGATGTGCACCATACGTAATCTAAAGATATAGGCAAACAATTCTATAAAAAGTTAATTTCTACTTCAAGCATTAAACCTCTGGCAAAAGAAACTCTTCGGATTCTCCCGCAATAAATCTTCAATTAAATATTTAATTTTTTTACCACTTCCTACCATACTCAACCCTCACCTGTAACAATTATTATTACTATTCATGTTCTTCCACAATATTGACCTTTATATAATGCTTGTAACTAATATATTATCTCATACCTGAAAACTATATTTTTGTTCTTCCTTTTCAATTTGATTTCAAAAACTTCCAAAAAAACAATTCATTCTTCAATCATGTCTTCCCCATCTTCTTCCTCTGAACACTTAGATTTCAACTTCAATCGTTCCCCCACCGGTCCTTTGTCTTCAGGATATTCTAGTGAATCTGATACCAGTCTGGACTTCACTCCTTTTGACTATCTCACTACATCAAATAATGTATTAACTGATCCTCCTATTCATGATGATAATGAAGTTTTAATGTGGGTTAGTGAAGAAGACATTATTCATCTGCCACTTGACGGAGACATGCTTGATGAAAGCATGTCCTCTGATGCTGTAGGCTCGCTTCCTATCAACGGGTCAGACGAAGAGCTTGATAGAGACGATCCATTCTGGGAGTTCATCGGTGAAACAAAAAAATCTCAAAAACAGGAAGATGATGAGGAAATGAGTGATGAAGAGGAAGAGCAGAAGAATGAAGACGATGAATCTGCTTATGATGGGGATAATGACGAGGATTAGGATTTCCTGATCTTCTGATATTCAATTATATTTTGTCTTCTTTTAAAAGCTTTTAATTCTATTTTTGTAAGGTCTCTTTCTCACTATATTAACTTATAAGCTCTTTTAATTACATATCCAAACTGCGACTGCTGCTCTTAAACACTGCGATCATAGTCGCACTCCTACTACGGATGCAATTTATGGTCGCAGTTAATCATTTATCAGTTCCCAATGCGACTATGGTCGCAATAATGTACTGTTTTGGAGTTCAAAGTAATTTAAAGTTATAGTGTATTAACTTTTAAACTATTTGGATAACTGAACAGTCACCTAGGAAGTATACACAATTTTTGGGAAAAGGTAGAAAATAAGTTTGGGAGATATTCACGTGGTTTGAGAGCTTAAACCCTTTGGAATTCCAGGATTAAAAATATATAAAGGGTCATCAGCAAAGGATTACAAACATACTAAATTATTTTTGCTCAAACTCGTTACTCTCACTGTTCGGTCAATAGACTCAAAAAAATGTCTTCTCCACCGTCTTCACCGGAAAGAAGCCAATCATCTAATGATGATTGGATGTATAGTTCTGAAGATATGCCTCGCTACGGGTCAGAGGATGAGCTTGATACAGACGACCCATTCTGGGAGTTCATTGATGAACCAAAATACAAACATGAAGAGGAAGAAAGCGAAGAGGAGAATATCGCTGAAGAGGAGGAAGAGACGGAAAGCGATACAGAATACGAAAGCATGACTCTTGACGACGAATCTGATTACGATGGTGATGACGAGGATTAGAAGTTTAAAAAATTGTATTTTGTATTTTTTTTTAAATATATATAAATCTATTTTCTAAAGTTAATTGTGTGAATTACATTTTTTACTACTATGTCTTGGTTGAAATGCTGTACAATTGTTACAAACCTTCATTTTAAATATTTTACGCTAAACGAATATACTGCGACCATGGACGCAGTTAATAATTATATTACTTCACCCGTATAAATTTTTAAAGTGAAAGGTTGCAACTTTGGTCGCAGTTGCAGGACGCAGACTTAATAAATAAACTGCGACCTTGGTCGCAGTTGCTGGTATTTAGTCTTAATCAACAACACTGCTACCTTGGTCGCAGTTGCTAACCGTAGTCTTAATAAAATACAATGCGACCTTGGTCGCAGTTGCTGGTTTTTGGACTTAATAAAATACACTGCGACCTGGTCGCATTCGCTGGTCTTTATTTTTAATCAACAACAACAGTGCGACCTTGGTCGCAGTTGCTGGCCGCAGTCTTAAAAAAAATAATCTGCGACCTTCGTCGCAGCTGCTGGTCTTTAGTCTTAATCAACAACAACACTGCGACGAGGTGACACGTCACCGCAGAAGTTGCTTAGTCGCAGTCTTTGGTCGCAGTGTCGACCCTGGTCGCAGTTGTTTCTGTTTACAATGTAGTCTTATGCGACCTTGGTCGCAGTGTCGTCTCTGGCCCAAGTTGTTTTGTTTGCAATGCATGACTGCGACCAACGTCGTAGTTTATTAAAAAACAAATATGATTTTTATTTATGTCCAGGCATTTATCTCCAGGCATGTGAAAATGATACAAAACGCTCTCTTATACAATAAGATTGAGTGTTACAATACGGCAGTACAAAGAAGACTAAACATCAAAAGACGCTCTCTTATACAATAAGATTGAGTGTTACAATACAGCAGTACAAAGAAGACTAAACATCAAAAGAGCCCTTGTTGACTAAGAGCAGTGGTGTTATTGAGATCTGGTGGCAGCAGAATCTCCGATTCCACCTGACCCTCCAAAGTGGCGGGATACGATCCTTCGTTAATGAACATCTCTTCCACCAGAAGGTTATCCAGTAAGCATGGAATTTCCTCGATGTCACTTCTGGGGTAAGAGAGGAGGTTTTGAGACCTCACAGGGTATGCTACCCACCACTATATCCACCACATCCCCGCCGCCATACCCACTCTGACCATCCCTTGCCAGCAAGCTTGACTGGTGCATCAAGTCCGAGGAGATCTTGGTGAGGGTTAAGTCCTCACCAGGGATCATGACTTCTTCCCTTGTAAACGACGAGGACCATGACTTCTTCCCTTGTGGACGATGAGGTCTATGACTTCTTCCCTTGTAGACGAACATCGATCAAGTTCGTCCATAGGGTCATCTTCATCCATGGAGGCAGGCCCCTGTTAGAGACTCTGAAGAAGGAGGAAATTCTCAGAGCAATTGCTCTCGAAAGAAAACAGTCTAATTATGGGCTGTTAAAGGGAGAGGGTGAGCCCTATTTATAGGCAGCCCTTAATAACCATAATTAATGGTTCATTAATCAGAACTGTCGGCTTTAATGGTCTCCAACCGCCAGCGCCGGTTTGGCATTAAAAGACATTAACGCCTAAACACAATGAAGAGCCGACGCGTAGACAACGTAGACTTGACGTTTAAAGATCTCATAAAATCTTTATGACAGGCCGCGTCTCTCGGAGTGACTCCAAGTCGCGTCCCCTCAGCAAACTTTTCATTTTTCATTTAGATTCAAAAAATGACTTAATCCAAAATAACACTTAATAAAACAACACTGCGACCTTGGTCGCTATGCATGTTAATATAAAGGAAACACTTACTTAACGTATTGCGACCAAAGTCGCAGTCCATGTAATGCAACCCTAGATTGCAGTTGCTGGCCATCTTTATCAATAACAATACTGCGACCTTGGTCGCAATTAACCATGTACACTGCGACCAAAGTCTTTGACTTCGCAGTTTAAATGTACACAGCGACCAAAGTATCTGACTAGGTCACAGTTTAAATTAAACTATAAAGTAGAATTTTATCGCAGGCTGAAAAAATTGATCTGAAAAGATTTTATATTTTCAGAAAAAATTTTATCGCAGGCTGAAAAGTAGAAACTAGATCTTTCATAAAAGAGGTAAGGAAATAGGGCGAAAAGTAATTTATATACAATAACCTAAATCCTATAAAGAGCGGCAAAAAAAAGAGGAAAAAATAATAATAAACAATAAGGAAAGTTATCGAAAAGGGGGTATTTGGTAATTTAACTTCTTCCTAAAAGCGGGCCGCAAGTCAGTGAGGTAACAAATTGAGCCACGTCACCGCAGGCTGACAAAGTACTCTCAGCCCGCAGGCTGATATACATTTTTCTTATATATATATATATATATATATATATATATATATATATATATATATATATATATATATATATATATATATATATATATATATATAGGGGTTACTGTGCCTCAGCCGCCAGCTGAGAGAGTTTCTCAGCCGGCATGACGTGGCTTCATATTAGCCACAGAGAAGTCAAAAATTTAGGCGATAAAAGGAGACCCTCAATCACTTTTCGTCGCCCAATGACTGAAATACCCTCAGTTTCACTTTTAACCTGCTACAACTGTTCCTCCACTAAAAAAATTACAGATCGAAAAATTTGAGCTTTTTCAAACAAAAAAAATTACAGATCTTGATAACTTAATTTTAGAAAAATAATTTATTTTAAAAGAATACAACCCTTGGTCATAGTATTTTTTTTATTAAGTAATCTAAATAGGATATTGCGATCATGGTCGTAGTATCTTATGTAACAGCAGTCTGCGACCTTGGTCATAGTATTTTTTTATTAAGTAATCTAAATAGGATACTGCGATCATGGTCGCAGTCTTATATAACAGCAGGTCGCAGTCTTATGTAACAGAGGTCTGCAACCTTGATCATAGTATTTTTTATTAAGTAATCTAAATAAGATACTGCGACCATGGTCGCAGTCTCATATAACAGCAGTCTGCGACCTTGGTCATAGCATTTTTTTATTAAGTAATCTAAATAGAATACTGAGACCATGGTCGCATTCTTATGAAACAAGAGTCTTATATAATAAGAGTCGCAGTCAATGGAAGAAGTGACAATAATCTCGTAAGTTAATTAATTAAGATGATTAGAAGATTACGACTTCGGTCGCACTCTTATGTAACAGCAGTCTCTTTGAGAATGTTTTGTTTGATAACAATGCGACCTTGATTATAGTATTTTTTATTAAGTAATCTAAATAGGATACTGCGACCATGGTCGCATTCCTATGAAACAAGAGACATAGTCAATTGAAGCAGTGAAAATTGTCTCGAAAGTTAAGTAATTAAAAATGATTAGAAGACTACGACTGAAGACTGCGACATTGGTCGCAGTCTTATATAATAGCAGTCTTTTTGAACTTATTTTTCATTTTTGCGATCAACGTCGCAGTCTTTTTATAATAAATTTTAATTGCACTGCGACTTTGACCGATGTCTTGTAAAACAAATCGTTTGAAGATGAAATTTCATACTGCGACTATGGTCACAAAATTTAATTTATCTGACAATTTATTATTATGATAAAATAAAAATCTTCTACATTTAAGAAATTGCGGGGGCATATTGATAAAATAAAAACCGTGATCCGGAAATCGCTATTTTCAGAAACAACTTTATGGCAGGAAAATGAAACCCTAAATCTGACAAAGAGCAGTAAAAGAAATAGGGAAAAAATAATAATAAATAATTACGGGATAAGTACCTTTTACCGAGAGGCATTTAGTAATTTAACTTATTCCAATAAGCGGGCCGCAACTTAGTGGTGTGACTAACATTGTGCCACGTCAACGCAGGCTGAGAGAGACTCTCAGCCGGCGACTGATATACATTTTTCTCATATATATATATATTATATATATATATATATATATATATATATATATATATATATATATATATATATAAAGAGAGAGAGAGAGAGAGAAATGTATATCAACCTGCAGCTGAGAGAACTCTGTCAGCCTGCGGTGACGTGGCTCAAGATTTGTCACCCCACTAACTTGCGGCCCGCTTATAGGAAAAAGTTAAATTACTAGACACCCCTTATGAAAAGCTACTCTGTCGGTAAAAGACAGTGGATATGTATAGTTTATTATATTTTTATATTTTATGACGTTATTCAATTTTTGTGACAATTATCTTTTATAACTGCGACCAAACTGCCAACATTTTTTTATTAAATCACGAAACTAATTTGAATGCTTCTTTAATTTTTTTTATCTGATTTGATATTTAATGATTTTTAATATAGTCGCAGTTTACTTTTTTTTATATATAGTATGCGATCATGGACTGCGACTATGGTCGCACTACCGCGACTATGGTCGCAGTACTTAACGAGAGCGATAGTATAATCACAGTTTACGTATTATTTTATATTTTTTTGTTCTTCATTTCTGACTGTTGTCTGATCCTCCTATGAACTATTAAATTGATTTTACATATAGTATGCGATCATGGACTGCGACTATGGTCGCACTACCGCGACTATGGTCGCAGTACTTAACGAGAGCGATAGTATAATCGCAGTTTACGTATTATTTTATATTTTTTTGTTCTTCATTTCTGACTGTTGTCTGATCCTCTTATGAACTATTAAATTGGTTTTTACATATAGTATGCGATCATGGACTGCAACTATGGTCGCACTACCGCGACTATGGTCGCAGTACTTAACGAGAGCGATAGTATAATCGCAGTTTACGTATTATTTTATATTTTTTTGTTCTTCATTTCTGACTGTTGTCTGATCCTCCTATGAACTATTAAATTGGTTTTTACATATAATATGCGATCATGGACTGCGACTATGGTCGCACTACACTTGACTGCATTTTTCTTAATGATTTTTTTTTGCTAAGTTAAATGTAATAACGGTGAATAAGTATTGATTCTATAGTCGCTGTTCACGTATGGTTTTATATGTTTTGCTTATAAAGTATGAATTATTTTTACTTATTGCATGTGTAGTAGCACTGCGACTATGGTCGCAGTATTTAAGAACAGCAGTCGCAGTTTGATATGTAATTAAAAGAGCTTATAAGTTAATATAGTGAGAAAGAGACCTTACAAAAATAGAGAATTAAAAGCTTTTAAAAGAAGACAAAATAAGGTTGAATATCAGAAGATCAGGAAATCCTAATTCTCGTCATTATCACCATCATAAGCAGATTCGTCGTCTTCATTCTTCTGCTCTTCCTGTTCATCACTTATTTCCTCATCATCTTCCTATTTTTGAGGTTTTTTTGTTTCACCGATAAACTCCCAGAATGGATCGTCTCTATCAAGCTCTTCGTCTGACCCGTTGCGAGAAAGCGAGCCTACATCATCAGAGGACATGCTTTCATCAAGCATGTCTCCGTCAAGTGGCAGAGGAATAATGTCTTCCTCACTAACCCACATGAAATCTTCATTATCCTCATGAATAGGAGGATCAATTAATACATTATTTGATGTAGTGAGATAGTCAAAAGGAGTGAAGTCCAGACTGGTATCAGATTCACTAGAATATCCTGAAGAAAAAGGACCGGTGGGGGAACGATTGAAGTTGAAATCTAAGTGTTCAGAGGAAAAAGATGGGGAAGACATGATTCAAGAATGAATTATTTTTTGGAAGTTTTTGAATTCAAATTGAAAAGGAAGAGCAAAAATATAGTTTTTAGGTATGAAATAATATATTAGTTACAAGCATTATATAAAGGTCAATATTGTGGAAGAACATGAATAGTAATAATAATTATTACAGGTGAGGGTTGAGTATGGTAGGAAGTGGTAAAAAAATTAAATATTTAATTGAAGATTTATTGCAGTAGAATCCGAAGAGTTTCTTTTTGCCAGAGGTTTTAATACTTGAAGTACAAATTAACTTTTATAGAATTATTTGCCTATATCTTTAGATTACGTATGGTGCACATCTTTCCTTTATCGATATTAACATTATTGCATCTCTTTTTTCTAGACTGTTGTTGTATCACGGTAGAAAGAATATTAATTATTTTCATTTAATTCAGTGTAATTAATATAGTATTTTTTATAAGATGTGATGTACGCGAACTGATCTCAGGGTCGCATGGCTAATCTACTTTTTAAAAATATAAAAAATCTTTTACACAAGGCATGCGAAAGAAGATTGCGACTTTAGTCTCAGTACTGAAGGAGGTCGCATTGCTGTACGATAGAATGCGATTAGGGTCGCAGACGTTATATAAAAAAGTTTTGTTATACTATGACTGCGACTAGTGACTGCAACTGTGTCGCAATTGTCATATAAAATTGAAAGTTATATTGTATTAAGTCTGCGACCATGGCATGTTTTTTAAATTTTCATGATATACTATGACTGCGACTAGTGACTGCGACTGTGTCGCAGTTGTCATATAAAATTAAAAGTTATATTGTATTAAGTCTGCGACGATGGCATGTTTTTTAAATTTTCATGATCTAAATTCTTTTTAATTATATTTTTCGATGTAGTAAAATTACGAATTTTATAACTGTAGATATATTCAACTGAAATTTTGTTTGTTGATGACTTTATTCCAGTTTAGAATTAAAAAAGGGGTATTTTTGTCAATTTGCTTCACGATTGTTTAGGCGGCATCTTTTTTGATTTTTTTGGCGCCTACTCTGCGGCCGATATGTGGCATATATTCAGCCACGTCCCGCGGCTGAGAAACTCTCTCAGCCTGCCGGCTAAGGTACAGTAACCCCATATATATATATATATATATATATATATATATATATATATATATATATATAGAGAGAGAGAGAGAGAGAGAAATGTATATCAGCCTGCAGCTGAGAGAACTCTCTCAGCTTGCGGTGACGTGGCTCAATTTTGTCACCCCAGTAAATTGCGGCCCGCTTATAGGAAGAAGTTAAATTACTAAATACCCCTTATGAAAAGCTACTCTTTCGGTAACTTTCGTTATTGTTTATTATTATTTCCCACAAGACAATTTTTTGACCGCTCGTTGTCAGATTTAGAAAAATAAAAAAATTTAGACCAATGATTATTTAAAAATTATAAGAGAATAAAAAACAAATAATTTTTAAAACATTGCCACCAAGGTCGCAGTCATCTACAATACAAATGTAAAAAAACTGCGACCCGAGACGACACAGCGACCAAGGTCGCAGTCATCTACAATACAATGTAAAAAACTGCGACCCGTTTCGACACTGCGACCAAGGTCGCAGTCATCTATAATACAAATGTAAAAAACTGCGACCCGTTTCGACACTGCGACCAAGGTCGCAGTCATCTACAATACAATGTAAAAAACTGCGACCTGTTTCGACACTGCGACCAAGGTCGCAGTGATCTACAGTGTACACTGCAAACATAACAAACTGCGACTAGGGAAATTAAAAACAGATGACGTTAAATACACTGCGACCATGGTCGTATGACACTACAACGAATATTGAAACAACTGCAACCCGTGACGACACAGAGCGACCAAGGTCGCAGTTATCTACAATACAAATGTAAAAAAAACTGCAACCCGGGACGACACAGCGACCAAGGTCGCAGTCATCTACAATACAAATGTAAAAAACTGTGACCCGGTTCGACACTGCGACCAGGTCTGTAAATTTATAATTTTTAAACAAATTTTTTAAACAAAATGATCGGGTGAAATTTTAGAGCTGAAATTTTTTTTGAAAGGCAACTTTTTACATAAGGTAAAAAGATGTGACAGAGGGTATTTTCGGAAGATACAATATTGACATGACTGACATTAAATTAGGCGAGATTTTTCATCTTTTTGTCCGCCAAAATTTATGACAGGTATGTGGCTATGATGTTGCCACGTCCTGCCTGCTGAGAAACTCTCTCAGCCTGCCGGCTGAGGTACAGTTATCCCATATATATATATATATATATATATATATATATATATATATATATATATAATATATATATATATATATATATATATATATATATATGGGGTTACTGTACCTCAGCCGGCAGGCTGAGAGAGTTTCTCAGCCGGCGGGACGTGGCTGAATATATGTCACATATCGGCCGCAGAGTGTAGGCGCCAAAAAAATCAAAAAAGATCCCGCCTAAACAATCGTGAAACAAATTGACAAAAATACCCCTTTTTAATTCTAAACTGGAATAAAGTCATCAACAAATAAAATTTCAGTTGAATATATCTACAATTATAAAATTCATAATTTTACTACGTCGAAAAATATAATTAAAAAAAATTTTGGATCAACATATTGTAAAATAAGCAGAAGCATTGAAAATTTAAAAAATATGCCATGGTCGCAGACTTAATACAATATATCTTTCAATTTTATATGACAATTACGACACAGTCGCAGTCACTAGTCGCAGTCATAGTATAACAAAACTTTTTTATATAACGTCTGCGACCCTAGTCGCATTCTATCGTACAGCAATGCGACCTCCTTCAGTACTGCGACCAAAGTCGCAATCTTCTTTCGCATGCCTTATGTATTAAATGAAAGTAATTAATATTCTCTCTACCTTGATACAACAACAGTCTAGAAAAAAGAGATGCAATAATGTTAATATCGATAAAGTAAAGATGTGCACCATACGTAATCTAAAGATATAGGCAAACAATTCTATAAAAAGTTAATTTGTACTTCAAGTATTAAACCTCTGGCAAAAAGAAACTCTTCGGATTCTCCCGCAATAAATCTTCAATTAAATATTTAATTTTTTTTTACCACTTCCTACTATACTCAACCCTCACCTGTAACAATTATTATTACTATTCATATTCTTCCACAATATTAACCTTTATATAATGCTTGTAACTAATATATTATCTCATACCTGAAAACTATATTTTTGCTCTTCCTTCTCAATTTGATTTCAAAAACTTTCAAAAAACAATTCATTCTTGAATCATGTCTTCACCATCTTCTTCCCTGAACACTTGGATTTCAACTTCAATCGTTCCCCCACCGGTCCTTTTTCTTCAGGATATTCTAGTGAATCTGATACCAGTCTGGACTTCACTCCTTTTGACTATCTCACTACATCAAATAGTGTATTAACTGATCCTCCTATTCATGAGGATAATGAAGATTTCATGTGGGTTAGTGAGGAAGACATTATTCCTCTGCCACTTGACGGAGACATGCTTGATGAAAGCATGTCCTCTGATGCTGTAGGCTAGCTTTCTCGCAACGGGTCAGATGAAAAGCTTGATAGAGACGATCCATTCTGGGAGTTTATCAGTGAAACAAAAATACCTCAAAAACAGGAAGATAATGAGGAAATAAGTGATGAACAGGAAGAGCAGAAGAATGAAGACGACGAATCTGCTTATGATGGTGATAATGACGAGGATTAGGATTTCCTGATCTTCTGATATTCAATCTTATTTTGTCTTCTTTTAAAAGCTTTTAATTCTGTTTTTTTGTAAGGTCTCTTTCTCACTATATTAACTTATAAGCTCTTTTAATTACATATCAAACTGCGACTGCTGTTCTTAGACACTGCGACCATAGTCGCAGTGCTACTACGCAAGCAATAAGTAAAAATAATTCATACTTTATAAGCAAAACATATAAAAACATACGTAAACTGCGACTATAGAATCAGTACTTATTCACCGTTATTACATTTAACTTAGCAAAAAAAATCATCAAGAAATATGCAGTCGAGGGTACTGCGACCATAGTCGCAGTCCATGATCGCATACTATATGTAAAAACCAATTTAATAGTTCATAGGAGGATCAGAAAACAGTCAGAAATGAAGGATGGATCAGACAACAGTCAGAAATGAAGAACAAAAAATATAAAATAATACGTAAATTACGATTATACTATCACTCTCGTTAATACTGCGACCATAGTCGCGGTAGTGCGACCATAGTCGCAGTCCATGATCGCATACCATATGTAAAAACTAATTTAATAGTTCATAGGAGGATCAGACAACAGTCAGAAATGAAGGATGGATCAGAAAACAGTCAGAAATGAAGAACAACAGTCAGAAATGAAGAACAAAAAATATAAAAATATACGTAAACTGCGATTATACTATCACTCTCGTTAATACTGCGACCATAGTCGCGGTAGTGCGACCATAGTCGCGGTCCATGATCGCATACTATATGTAAAAACCAATTTAATAGTTCATAGGAGGATCAGACAAGAGTCAGAAATGAAGAACAAAAAAAATATAGAATAATACGTAAACTGCGATTATACTATCGCTCTCGTTAAGTACTGCGACCATAGTCGCAGTCCTTGATCGCATTATACATTACATGCGAAAAAAAGTAAACTGCGACTATATTAAAAATCATTAAATATCAAATCAGACAAAAAATTAAAGAAGCATTCAAATAAGTTTCGTGATTTAATAAAAATGTTGACAGTTTGGCCGCAGTTATAAAAGATAATTGTCACACAAATTGAATAACGTCATAAAATATAAAAATATAATAATTATACATATCCACTGTCTTTTACCGACAGAGTAGCTTTTCATAAGGGGTATCTAGTAATTTAACTTCTTCCTATAAGCGGGTCGCAAGTTAGTGGCGTGACAAATCTTGAGCCACGTCACCGCAGGTTGACAGAGTTCTCTCAGCTGCAGGCTGATATACATTTTTCTCATATATATATATATATATATATATATATATATATATATATATATATATATATATATATATATATATATATATGGGGTTACTGTACCTTAGCCGGCAGGCTGAGAGAGTTTCTCAGCCGGCAGGACGTGACAACATCATAGCCACACACTTCTCATAAAATTTGGCAGACAAAAAGATGAAAAATCCCGCCCAATTTAATGTCAGTCACCTCAACAATGTATCTTCTGAAAATACCCTCTGTCACATTTTTTTACCTTATGTAAGAAAGTTGCCTTTCAAAAAAAATTTCAGCTCTAAATTTCACCGACAATGGTCGCAGTTGTTAAAATTTTATTTTCAGATCTGTGCGTCTCAGAATGTTTTTTTTTTTGGACTTTTCCTTTTAGACGAATGCGACGATGGTCGCAGTATATGAAACTTCCTTCATTATTCCTGGGTCGCAGTTGTTTATTTTTGCACTGTAGTCTTATGCGACCTTCGTCGCCGTGTCTACCCTGGTCGCATTTGTTTATGTTTGCACTGTAGATGACTGCGACCTTGGTCGCAGTGTCGACTAGAGTCGCTGTAAAACTTTGTGTTCGCACTGTAGTCTTATGCGACCTTGGTCGCAGTGTCGACCCGGGTCGCAGTTGTTTGTGTTTGCAACTGTAGATGACTGCGACCTTGGTCGCAGTGTCGACCCGGGTCTACCCTGGTCGCATTTGTTTATGTTTGCACTGTAGATGACTGCGACCTTTGTCGCAGTGTCGACTAGAGTCGCTGTAAAAGTTTGTGTTCGCACTGTAGTCTTATGCGACCTTGGTCGCAGTGTCGACCCGGGTCGCAGTAGATTATGTTTGCACTGTAGATGACTGCGACCTGGTCGCAGTGTCGACCCGGGTCCAGTAGATTATGCTTGCACTGTAAATGACTGTACCTTAAATCCTATAAAGAGCGGGCAAAAAAAAGGGGGAAAAATAATAATAAACAATAATCTAAGTCTGACAACGTGCGCTCCAAAAATTGCCTTTTGGGCAAATAATAATAAATAATAACGAAAGTTACCGAAAGAGTAGCTTTTCATAAGGGGTATTTGGTAATTTAACTTCTTCCTATAAGCGGGCCGCAAGTTAGTGGGGTGACAAAATTGAGCCACGTCACCACAGGTTGAGATTGTTCTCTCAGCCGCAGGCTGATATACATTTTTCTATATATATATATATATATATATATATATATATATATATATATATATATATATATATATATATATATATATATATAGGGGTTACTGTACCTCAGCTGCAGGCTGAGAGAGTTTCTCAGCCGGCGGGACGTGGCTGAATATATGCCACACATCGGCGCAGTATGTTGGCGCCAAAAAAATCCCGCCTAAACAATCGTGAAACAAATTGACAAAAATACCCCTTTTTTAATTCTAAAGTGGAATAAAATCATAAACAAACAAATTTCAGTTGAATATATCTACAGTTATAAAATTCGTAATTTTAATACATCGAAAAATATAATTAAAAAAAATTGGATCAATATAATGTAAAATAAGCAGAAGCATTGAAATTTAAAAAGCATGCCATGGTCGCAGACTTAATACAACATAACAACTGCGACACAGTCGCAGTCACTAGTCGCACTCATAGTATAACAAAAACGTTTTTATGCGACCTAATACAATATAATTTTAATTTTATATGACAACTGCGACACAGTCGCAATCACTAGTCGGCAGTCATTGTATAACAAACTTCTTTATATAACGTCTGCGACAATAGTCGCATTCTATCGTACAACAATGCGACCTCCTTCAGTACTGCGACCAAAGTCGCAATCTTCTTTCCCATGCCTTATGTAAAAGATTTTTAATATGCGACTAGGGTGGATTAGCCATGCGACCCTGAGATCAATTCGCGTATATCAAATCTTATAAAAAGTACTATATTAATTACACTAAATTAAATGAAGTAATTAATATTTTTTCTACCGTGATACAACAACAGTCTAGAAAAAAGAGATGCACTAATGTTAATCCCGAGAAAGGAAAGATGTACACCATACGTAATCTAAAGATATAGGCAAACAATTCTATAAAAAGTTAATTTGTACTTCGGATTCTCCCGCAATAAATCTTCAATTAAATATTTAATTTTTTTTTACCACTTCTTACATACTCAACCATCACCTGTAACAATTATTACTACTATTCATGTTCTTCCACAATATTGACTTTTATATATGCTTGTTACTAATATATTATCTCATACCTAAAAACTATATTTTTGCTCTTCCTTTCAATTTGATTTCAAAACTTCCAAAAAAAAATTCATTCTTGAATCATGTCTTCTCCATCTTCTTCCTCTGAACACTTAGATTTCAACTTCAATCGGTCCCCCACCAGTCCTTTATCTTCAGGATATTTTAGTAAATCTGATACCAGTCTGGACTTCACTCCTTTTGACTATCTCACTACATCAAATAATGTATTAACTGATCCTCCTATTCATGATGATAATGAAGTTTTCATGTGGGTTAGTGAAGAAGACATTATTCCTCTGCCACTTGACGAAGACATGCTTGATGAAAGCATGTCCTCTGATGCTGTAGGCTCGCTTCCTAGCAACGGGTCAGACGAAGAGCTTAATAGAGACGATCCATTCTGGGAGTTCATCGGTGAAACAAAAAAACCTCAAAAGACAGGAAGATGATGAGGAAATAAGTGATGAAGAGGAAGAGCAGAAGAATAAAGACGATGCATCTGCTTATGATGGTGATAATGACGAGGATTAGGATTTCCTGATCTTCTGATATTCAATTATATTTTGTCTTCTTTTAAAAGCTTTTAATTCTATTTTTTTGTAAGGTCTCTTTCTCACTATATTAACTTATAAGCTCTTTTAATTACATATCCAAACTGCGACTGCTGCTCTTAAACACTGCAACCATAGTCGCAGTCCTACTACGGATGCAATAATTAAAAATAATTCATACGTTATAGGCGGCTGAGACAAAAGATACGGTGAACTGCGACTATAGAATCAGTCCTTATTCAGACAACAGTCAAAAATAAAGAACAAAAAGAATATAAAATAATACGTAAACTGTGATTATACTATCGCTCTCGTTAAATACTGCGACCATAGTCGCGGTACTGCGATCATAGTCGCAGTCCATGGTCGCATAATATATGTAAAAACCAAATTAATTGTTCATAGGAGGATCAGACAACATTTACAAAATAAAGACAAAAAAATATAAAACAATACGTAAACTGTGATTATACTATCACCCTCGTTAAGTACTGCGATCATAGTCGCGGTACTGCGATCATAGTCGCAGTCCATGGTCGCATAATATATATATAAACACTAATTTAATTGTTCACAGGAGGATCGGACAAACATTCAGAAATTATACGAAGGACAGTATTTGATGACTAACGGTTGACAATTTATGGTCGCAGTTACTTAATTATTTATCAGTTCCCAATGCGACTATGGTCGCAATAATGTACTGTTTTGGAGTTCAAAGTAATTTAAAGTTATAGTGTATTAACTTTTAAACTATTTTGGATAACTGAACAGTCACCTAGGAAGTATACAATTTTTGGGAAAAGGTAGAAAATAAGTTTGGGAGATATTCACGTGGTTTGAGAGCTTAAACCCTTTGGAATTCCGGGATTAAAAATATATAAAGGGTCATCAGCAAAGGATTACAAACATACTAAATTATTTTTGCTCAAACTCGTTACTCTCACTATTCTGAAAATAGATTCAAAAAATGTTTCTCCACCGTCTTCACCGGAAAGAAGCCAATCATCTAATGATGATTGGATGTATAGTTCTGAAGATATGCCTCGCTACGGGTCAGAGGATGAGCTTGATACAGACGACCCGTTCTGGGAGTTCATTGATGAACCAAAATACAAACATGAAGAGGAAGAAAGCGAAGAGGAGATTGTCGCTGAAGAGGAGGAAGGGACGAAAGCGATACGGAAGACGAAAGCAGTCATACTCTTGACGACGAATCTTCTTACGATGGTGATGACGAGGATTAGAAGTTTAAAAATTGTATTTTGTTTTTTTTAAATATATATGAATCTGTTTTCTAAGGTTAATTTAAAATGAAGGATATATATGACTTTTTTTTAAATTAAAGCAGTCATACTTTTTTTTAAATATATATGACTTTGATCGCAGTTGTTGGCCGAGTCTTAATAAATACGCTGCGACCTTGGTCGCAGTTGCTGGTCTTTAGTATTAATCAACAACAACACTGCGACCTTGGTCGCTATGCGTGTCAATATAAAGGAAACACCTACCTAACGTACTGCGACCTAAGTCGCAGTCATTGTACTGCAACCTTAGATTGCAGATGCTGGCCCTCTTTATCAATAACAATATATGTGTGTTAATATAAAGGAAACACCTACCTAACGTACTGCGACCTAAGTCGCTGTCATTGTACTGCGACCCTATATTGCAGATGCTGGCCCTCTTTATCAATAACAACATTGCGACCTTGGTCGCAATTAACCATGTACACTGCGACCAAAGTCTCTGTCTACATTATATACACAAAAAAATAAACTATATAGGAGAACCTAGATCTGACAAAGAGAGGTAAGGAAATAGGGGGAAAAATAATTTATAATCAATAACCTAAATCATATAAAGAGCGGCAAAAAGAAAGAGGAAAAAAAATAATAATAAACAAGTCTGACAACGTGCGCTCCAAAAATTGCCTTTTAGGCAAAAAAATAATAAACAATAAGAAAAGTTAAAGAAAAAGTAGCTTTTCATAAGGGGTATTTGGTAATTTAACTTCTTCCTATAAGCGGGCCGCAAGTTAGTGAGGTGACAAATTGAGTCACGTCATCGCAGGCTGAGAGAGTACTCTCAGCCCGCAGGCTGATATATATTTTTCTCATATATATATATAATATATATATATATATATATATATATATATATATATATATATATATATATAAACTAACTTGAGAGAGAGGTTTAACAAGGAATTAACTCCAAAAAACATCAACCTTCCGATAGTTAACTCCAAAAAGATATTAAATTTTTCTTTCTCAAATTAAAACCCTCTTCCACTACTTCCTGTCCCCGTTCTTCTTCGTCCGCAGCCCCCTTTCCCACGTCGAGGAGGCCGTCGCAGGCCATCAACACGCGGATTGTCGACTTCTTCTTGTCCCCTCTTCTTCGTCCGCAGCCCCCTCCAAATTAAAAACCTCTTCGACTTCGTCCTGTTCCTCTTCTTGCAACCCCAAGTGGCTGAGCCAGACCCCGAGACTTCTTCCTGTTCGTGCTCGGCCAGGTCCCTCTTCTTCGTTCACAGCCTAGTTCGAGATCGCGCGTCGATGTTGCCATCGCAGTATAAACTTCTTTGATGAACCCGTGTTCTTCGTCCTTCTATTTTTCTCAACAAAAAAAATACCTCTTCGACTTCTTCATGTTCATGCTCTCTTTCAGGTTCGTGCTCAGCCAGGTCCCCCTCTTCTTCTCTGCAGCCAGGTTTTTGCTCACGCGTCGACGCTGTCGTGGAGGTATGAACTTTTTTCTTAACCAGTATTATTTCTTTCTTAACTCATTTCTGATGAATGTTAACTCTTTTTTTTTTTAGAAATAAAAATCTAGTTATAATTGCACAAATAAGATCTAGGCATCAGGAGAAAATAATATGGGTTCATCCAAAAATAATATGCTTTCATCAGAAAGGAAAATTAGAGAAGTCCTCTTATGCAGCAGTCTTTTTGTTTTTTAGAATAGTGTAGAAATAATATAGTTTAGCATCTGTCTTTTTTTTTCATTTTCCCCCTCAAAGTGCAGAAATCTATTGAATTAAATTGTAAAATAGTGTTTTGTATGCCTTATCAACTCCATTACATAGTATTAGTTTTTTAGGTAGAAGTAGTTTTGTATTTAAAAGAGTCTTAGGTTGGGCCATCCATGCATGCCTAATTATAAACTCTATGAGTATTGCATCATGACTAATATGAATTATTGTCTTTTTACCAATTTATTAAATTGACATTCATATAATATCTTGAAACAGCATGCATCTTCTTTTTAACTGTCGTGTGGCCAAGTGGACAGTTACAATCCTATTTCTAATGGACGTCGAGTAAGTTTATGTTCTTGCAAGATTGTTCTATTCTATAGTTGAAGACCGGGCCAACCCGAGAGTTGGGTAGTGCCAGCCGGTCGACCGCACGGTCGACCGGCCACATAGGCTGGCCTTTGTGCACATCTGTGCACGCCGGTCGACCGACCAATCGACCGACCAGTCGACCGAGCCCTGGTTCAATCGACTGGTCGGTCGACCGCCAGTGGGCACAGAACTGGGTTTTATGTTTTGAAAAGTTTGCTTTTAAATACCTATAAAATCCAATAAAATCTTATACAAAAATAAGTTCATGTAAATATTGAAGTACAAATATATGTGATCAAAATTCAACACATATTACAAACTATTTGAACTATTTTTGAGGCTTGAAAATTTAGCTTTAAACCGGAAACCGTATTTTCCAAATTTAGAATTTTGAAATAAAAATATGTTTTCTCCAAAAACTTGTGTATATACAAAAACAAAATATTTAAACTCAATTGAAGCATAGTGTGTATGGATAGAATCCAATACACATAAAAAAGTTATATTTATGTTTTGGATATTAAATCTAAAAATAAGTTTTGCTAAAAATAAAACTTTAAACCATGAACTAGAATCATCAAAATAAATTTTTCTACAATATGAAACAATAATGTATATGGATGAAATCCAACATACATAAAACCATAAAACCATGTAAACTTGTTTGATTCTATCTATTCATGAAAATCATATATGTATATTCTTGAAAAATCAAAACGGTTAAACTGAAAACCAATAAACTTTTGAACTTTTGTATGTGTGAACTTGAGCATATCAAGACTAACTATCCTTACACAAGGTCTAAACAAAACTAAAACACAACAAACCGAAGTTTTCTTGTCGATCTTCATCTCCAAGACAACTCGATCCAAACTCAATTCATAAAGCTTGACTCCATCCGAGTACTAGATGCGATCTTGAAGCGCGAGCTCTTAAATCAACACGTGTTAGCTCTAAAACTTGACTTTGAATCTTTTGTTGAAGTTAAACACTACAAAGATCTTGATCGATAACTGAAACTATATAAACACAAGATCATTAGTAACTTAACTTTATAAGTTAGTCATCATTTAAAACTAAGGTGAAGAGCCTTTGGGCCAACAAATATCTTTTATGATATAAACTATATAACTTTGTAGATCACAGATTAGAAGATCTTGTCAAAGGAATTATACAATAAATGCTAAGAGGTAAATATTTAGAATTCTTTAAACTATTAAATTTGACATTCTAATTGAACCCTTCTAATTTTTTTATGTGTTTAAATAGATTAATTACATGTTTACATATCATTGCATTTATCTTTTGACATATGTTTTGGGCAGGGATCATAAAAGGTGTTCACCGCTTAAGTGGATTATGGTGTCCTACATATAGGGCTTCAAATGGCTTCTTCATTTTGAATAGATTAGCTTTCCATTAGCTTTTTTTATAATCTTTTGCGAGGGTGCTGGGGTGGTTTAGAAAGATTGTTACTGATTCTTATTTTGAACTTAAGGCGGTAAAGAGAAAGTTGTGTTCGCCTCCATGGAATTTGATCTTGATTGTATTGTGAGTACTTTGTTACTTGTATCCTGATACTTGTGATTCTTTTTTACATTGTTTCATGGAATTAGGCTGTTTTCTGTAAGATTGACAGTGATTATGCTTGTTCTCATCCGTGTTCTGTAGGATTGACCGATCCAACATAACTTGTTCTCTTGCTGTTGATGAACATCTGGCTGAATTATTCCTTGTTGTTGATGAACATCCTTTTCTGGTGTTGATAAAGCTCAAGTATCAGAATGAACAGAAATCTGTATGCATTCCAATGTAAAGTTGAGGGCACGTATTGTTCATCTGTGAGTCAGCTGATCACCTCAGGATCCTTAGAAGTAAATATTGTTGCATTTGGTTTTTGTTCATATTCCATTTTTTGGGAGTACCGTTGTGTTCTTCCCTTCTTTGTATTTTCAGATCTGGGGTGAAAAGTTTTTTGGAGTCGCTAGATCTTACGGACTTGCTCATATGAATGAACAGTGTTTTTTGGTTCGTGTAGCAATTTTGTGTTTGAATAACATATTAAGTCTTTATTTGTAACTTATTGATTGGTTTAGCCTTTATGATGACAGCTCTATATATTATTTGTTCTTTTACAGAATTGAGTTAAGAAGCATCACCAGATGCATGAAAAGGACCTAAATCCATCATGTTCGGCATGTTAAAAGTTGTTCATCAAATTTATATCGTCCCAGATCTTCTTCCCGTAAAGACTCAAACATTATGGCAAATGGAAGCTAGAGGGCAATTAAAAGCCAATCAAAGCCTGCTAACATGAAAAACATGTCAACAATGTCATTAATTTGGCACCGTACTCACTTTGAGCACAATTCTTTTGCTAAGAAGGCAAACATCTTGTTAAAAATGAACTGAGTAACATTGCAGTCCAGATTGAAGACATATTTTCAACCCGGGAAGAAGAAAAACAAGTTAAAGAGATTGTTAGCCCAAAGGCCCATCACCCTAGTTTTGATGATGATTAACTCATGTAGTTATAACACTAATGATCTTGTGCTCATTTAGTTTCAGATTTCAATCAAGATCTTAGTAGGTGTTTAGCTTCAACAAAATATTCGAAGTCAAGTTTTGAAGTTAGCACGTGTTAATTCAAGAGCTCGCGCATCAAGATCGCATCAAGTACTCAAGGGAAGTCTAGCTTATGGATCAAACTTTTGGACCAAGTCAAAATAAAGTAAAGATTTTCAAGACTTGAGTCTAGTGTTTGTAAGTGTCAAGATTTTGTTTTAGACAAAATGTAAAGGATAGATTAGTTGTGAATTGCTCAAGTTCATATAGACACACACAAAATTTATATGTGTTTCATAAAATAGTTTTAGTTTAGAAAAATACTGTTTGGTTTTGAACTTCAAAGAAGATATCTTTATGTTTCATGAATAGAGTTCATCAAAACAAGTTTACATGTTTTATATGTATATTAGATTTCATCGATATATATTGTTGGTTCAAATGTTTAGAAAAACTTAGTTTGATGTTTTTAATTCATGGTTTTTAAGTTTGTATTTATCAAAATTTTGTTTAGAGCTTAATTGTCAAAAGCATAAATATTTCATTTTATATGTGTATTGGATCATATCCATACACATTATACTTCAAATGAGTTTTAATATCTTGTTTTTGTATTTTGAACAAGTTTTGAAAAAAATTATTTTTCAAATTAAAGATTTAATTTTGAAAAATACGATTTCCGGTTTTAAAGCTAAAATCTTTATCGGAAAAATAGTTCAATATGTTTGTAATATGTGTTGATATTTGATCACACATATTTGTAATTCAAAGTATTTCAATAAACTTATTTTTGTAAATTTTATGTGATTTTATGAGATTTTATAGGGATATTGAAAGACCAAGTTTCAATCCCTAATAATACCAGACTTAGGCTTCTGGAGGTCGACCGAACCAGAATTTGGTCGACCGATGTGCATAGGCAACGTGCACAAGTCTGGCTTGAGGGCCGGTCAACCAAGCGGTCGACCGATCCAGAGAGTTTACTCTCTGGATCTAGCCCCGATCGACCAAGCGGTCGACCACCTAGAAAGCAATGTTCTCTGGTTCTTGCCTCGGTCAACCGACGGTCGACCAATAGGTCTTTGACCTGGGTACGATCAACCGAGCAGTCGATCGGTAACCTCAACGGTCATAGATATGACCGTGGGCGGTCGACCGACCGGTCGACCAACAGGTCAATCTGGCCCCAACAGATAGTTTTTTATCCGCTATAAATAAGGGATCTTTTGACCTGTTTTAGGTAAGATTTTGGAGAAGTTTTAGAGCCAGTTTTTTCCATCTCTCTTAGGGTTTTTCTCCACATGTTTTTTGGCTAAAACTTCCATATCAAAAGGAGAGTTTTTTAAAGAGTGTGTTTTCAAAAGAGATTTCTTGAGTTTTCCACACTCAATCTACCTTGTTTTCTCACACAAGCTTGAGCTTTCCATTACTATATTCATCTTATAGGATACTTGTTGTGAGAGTTGTTTTTAGTAATCAAAGTGTAGAGATCACCAAGAGTTTATCTTTGCATTTGAGGAGGCGAACTTGTGGGTTCGTGTTGTGACGAGTTCTTGTGGGAGCTCGGTGTAGAGGTGTAGCCTCGGCAAGCTAATGTGCTTGCGTGTGTTGTTCTTGCGGAAAACAAGTAAGGGACTAGCGAGTTTAAGGGTTCTTGAGGGAGCTCGTTGTAGGTGTTGCGGCACTGGGTGATCTTGCGGGATCGATTATAGTGAAAATCCTTCATAGTGTTGAAGGCGGGGACGTAGTGTAAGTGTGCTCGAACCTCGAAACAATTCTCTCGTGTTTGTGATTGCTCCTCTCTCTCTCTCACTTGTATTTTATATCTTGCATGCTCTTATTGTTCATATATATTACATGTTTGATATTTTCTTGTGCTTAATTGATATATGCTTGAGATTGTTTACTCACACTTGTATTGAACCAAGAGAGCCATAGTGGCGCCTCAACTCTTAATCTAGAGAAAATCTTGAGGAGATAATCCAGAGCCCTTCACCAAAAATTCGGCTACACTCTTTGTTATACTTTGTGTGTTTGCATAATAGTTTTAGTTTGCACAATTAGTTTTAATTCCGCATTAGTTTATATTTGAGTAGCTTATCACCTATTCACCCCCTAGGTGACTTATAATTGGTATCAGAGCTTGATTCTCTTGATTTGGGTCTAACAAACTTGAGTTAAAGATCCTATTTTAGCTAATCACAATATTTGTTCACATACACATGAATTTACCTCCATGTTTAACATTCTTAACCTTCAAACTTGGAAAGTTAAGATGTCCATGTACCTTAAAACCTTAGGTATTCATGTCTATTTACCACTATTAAAAATTCATATTTATAAATGGCAAAAACTTGAGGCTAATGCAAAAGCCATCCATGCATTAAAGAATACCCTAAATGATGAATATTTATTTAGGGTTGCTAACTTTGATTTTATCGTATGGAACACCCTTTGTCTCCTTGGTGAACAAAAACAATACTATATGGGAGTGACTCGGATGATGGAAGTGATGCTTCCAACAGGTACTACATGGTCCAACGGGATGACCCCCTTGAGGTAAATTTCAAATCCGAGCTAGAAGAAGATATTGACATAACTTATGATGAGCTTGCATCTTTTTGTCAAAAACTTCTGAAAAATATGAATTATTAAAAATTGAAAATGATAAGTTGAAGAAGGAAAACACTTCTTTGTTAAAAGAAAATGATTCTTTTAAAAATAAATTTGAATGTGTTTCAAAAGAAAATGAATTTTTGAAAAAGGAAAATGTTTCCTTGTCTTCAAATTAAATGACATTTGTGAAGGAAACAATTCAGAAAAAAAAATTATTTTGGTGAAAAAAGAAAAAAGAGATTTTGGAAGAAAAATAACTCTTTGAAAAAAATTATTTTAAAAGAAAAAGAAAATATTTCTAAAAGAAAAAGATTATTGATTCTCATGCTCATGTCTCTTCTTCTAAAATTATAATGATATTTGTATTGTGAAGAAGAAAATTGATTGTTTGGGCTCCACTTTGAGCCAATGTGCATTTTACCATAATAGATTGGAATCCATATTTCGCAAAAAACAAATTTCACATACTCATGCACATACCCCATGGCATACACATGCACACCATGCTCACACCCCACATTTGTATGCTAGAGTATACGCATGTACATATTGTGGCCGCAAAGGCCATCTTGCAAAATTTATTTTGACAAAATAAATTCTTTAAAATTTGCTAATAATAATGTTTGGGTTCCAATTGTTGCTAACCCTCGTAGACCCCAAAAAAAATATAGGTACCAAAATTCTCACCTCTTGTGTTTAATGCAGGTGTGGGCTCTCACAAAACGTGAGAGGGTTGGTGCTTTGGTGGTGGATACGTGTGGAGCTAGATGGACACACCCTATTGATGCATCACTAACAAGGATGTTTGGGGAGAACCATCATGGTTTGAAGACTTAGAGAATAGTTGATATGGTTTGGTAACTATCTCTAAACTCCTATTTTTACATGCTTTTACATTGATGATTTTTTTTTTTGGCATGTTGTGATTTTAATACTCATTATGTTAAATGCAATGTTATTAGACATGTGATATACGTTGATAGTCTTTGAGATACACCCATATTCATATGGATTCATATTTTTGTGTTCTCATTATTGTTTAACTATTATGTATATACTAGTTCTAAAACACGTGCATTAGCCTAATGATCATGTTTGTTTATGCTTCATGTGGTGATTACTTGTTTAAATGTAATTTTCGTTTAAAACTTGTGTTTATACTTGTACAAGTAGTGAGTTACACTTGATTATTATGTGTTTGTTCTTCATTCTCATTTATACTCATTACATGTACATGTATAACCTAGTTTTGATGATTCTTTCATTTACACTTATTTTTCCTATTTTGTATTTAGTTAGCTTCATGCATATGTTATTTTTGTCTAAAACTAATAGATATACATGTACATCCTTGAGTCACTGCTTTCATGCAAAATTTTATGATGGACTCGTTTGTGTTTGGGATATGTATGTATACTTTTAGTTTCGATAAAACATACATATACCTTAAAGCTTGTTTAATTTTGATGAAAAATAATTTTTATGATTTTCATATGTTTTGGTGTTTTCAGCTTTACTGTTTATATTTTTCATATGTTTTGGTGCTTTGAGCTTTACTGTTTGTTTTCATAAATATGCTATTTACATGATTCCTGTGCACTCACATTTCTTTTATTTACTCATGATCTTGTTTTCATGAGCTAATTTTTGTGTCTTATAGATCTTAAGTGACAATTTTTTGTGTATTTAGCATGCTTCATGAGATATATGATCTAGTTTCATGTTTTGAAGGATCTTTAACTAGTTTTGAAAAAATTATTTTAAATTAGTTTCTTGATTCTTCAATTGGTAGGGTTTTCAAGCATGTTAAATTATTTTCGAACTCTTATTTTTGAAAACCCTACCAGCCAAAGGGTGGTTGGATGGGCAACCATGCCTTGTGTGCCTTATCGAAAATCTATTTTAATTTGTTCATGATAGGGTAGATTGTTATGAGTTATACACTTGATTTTCAAGATATTTCACTATTGTATACTCATACTTGTTTCGTATATATGTATGCAACATATTTCAAATTGGTATTTAAATTGTCATACATACATATATATGATTTTGATTGTGCTTATTTTACAATGTCATACATTTTTTTAAGTACAAAATAGTTATGCTAAGCTTGACTTAATTCTAAATGTTTATTGGTATTTTTACAAGTTTATACATTGATTTCAATTGGTATTTTTTATATCAAAATGTATTTCATGTTTCACCTTCAATTGGTATCAAAATCTACTATTGGCATATTAAAAATCTTATTTATCTACAAGTGCTACCAATATTTGTTTTGTCAACTACTATTTGATTTCAAGTTGTATCAAAATTCATTTTGTTGCCTTTAAGAAATTTCAAATTTTGTTTTAAAGTGGCATCAAAATTTTCTTTCAAAAATTTGTTGATATGTATTGCCTATATGCAAGGGGAGCTTAACATCTCCTCTATATATAGATTCATGTTGAGTGTATTTCACATATAGCAGAGCTTGACCTCTCTTCCTTATGCGGTATACGTGTGTAGGAGGCTTAACATCTCCGTCTATACATTGCATATTATGCTTATGCGGGTTAGGGTCTAGTCATCCCTTCTCCATGTAATGCATGTATGCAGGGGGAGCTAACTTAATGTCTCTCCTCTTCATGAATGTATATCGCATATACATCTTTATTGTTTGTTTGTCTTCACCCCTTTGTTGATGAATTGATAAAAAAGGGGAAAAGAATTTAGAGAGTTAATATATGCATGTTTAATATTTGTTGTATGCATATATTTGTGTTTAGTTTATGAGCCTTCATTGAATATCTTTATATTTATTTGCTATGCATGAGTTAAGGGGGAGCTTCTATGAAACTTATCTTTAATCCATGCATATATAACTCCATGAGTTTTGTCATCATCAAAAAGGGGTGATTGTTGGCCCAAAGGCCTATCACCCTAGTTTGATGATGATTAACTCATGTAGTTATAGTACTAATGATCAGTGCTCATTTAGTTTCAGATTTTCAATCAAGATCTTAGTAGGTGTTTAGCTTCAACAAAAAGATTCGAAGTCAAATTTTGAAGCTAGAATGTGTTGATTCAAGAGCTCGCGCATTAAGTACTCAAGAGGAGTTTAGTTCATGGATCAAAGTTTGGACCAAGTGAAGATTGTTGGCCCAAGGTTACAATCACCGGTTTTGGATTTTGATGATTACAAAACATATATAATTATTTGTACTAACATATTTTGGTGTTAAGTTTATTTCAGGGTTCTAAGGATTTAAGATGTTTTCTTCCCTAAAGGAAGGTGGTTTTGACTCAAATTGACTCAATTCGGGATCAAGGATTCAAGCTATTCAACGATGCTTATGGAAAATCCCAAATTGAAGATCTTGTAGTCACCTAGAACCATTGTAAGATGTAGTATGTTAAAGAGTTGGGATATGATAAGTTGTGCTCAAGAAAACACACACACACAAATACACTCTTCAAAATACAAGTTTTTGGGTTAGATGATTTCGGTGCATATTTGATTGATATACATGTCTCAAAATATTTCAAATTTTTACATCTAGTTTAAAACATGTATTTCATCCCTTATAGCACGCTGCTTAAACTTCAAACCATTTAAAAATATTTTAAAAATTATTCAAAGTTCAAATTTCTGTGTATTTTCTGTTTCAGGCCATTACGGTCGACCGACTCTATTTCAGGCCTGATCGGGTCGACCGGATCGGTCGACCGGGCCTTGTGGCCTTGGGCATGCACGTCCGTGCACGTCTGCTGGTCGACCAGCCAGTCGACCGACAGACCTTGCGGTCGACCGACCATCTACCGACTGCAAGACCCTTAGTTTCGGGTTTTGTCAGTTGACCGGCCCCGGTCGACCGACAGTTCAAAAATTTCTTTTGTTTAACCAGCGGTTGACCAGACCAGTCGACCGAAGCCAACGGCTCTTTTTTCCATGTGGCCTGCATGTCGACCGACAGCCGTCAAAAGGCCCCAACGGCTATTTCTTGAAATCTGTTTTATTTTGAATGATTCCTACAGCTATTTCTGAATTCCTACTGGCTAACTCTACCTTAATGACCTAGTATCAATTATGAATTGCATTTATCCAATCCCTATAAATAGAGGTCATTGGTCCCATGTTTTGGACAAGAAAAATTCCCATTGTTTCAAGTTTTTAAAAAGAGAAGAAAGTTTACTTGCATTATTTTTCAAAGTTCTTTTATTTGAAAAAGTTTTTAGTTGGTTTACAAGTTCCTTTTACTCTTTACAACTGAAAATTTTCTCACTTCACTTCTTGAGCCAAAAATCATACTCCACTCTATAAGAAGTTGTAAGAGAGAGTTTGTGGTCTTTTGATCACCAAGTGACTTGTATTTTCTTGTGTTGAGATCCCTCTTGTGTAGAGGTTAGATTAGTTGGAGCTGGGTACTCCGATCTTGTGTAGACCAATTGTAATCCCCTTGGGTGTAAAGGTTCCGGTGTGAAAATTACCTTGTGGATTTAGTGAAAATCCTTCATAGGAGTGAAGGCGGGGACGTAGAGCAGTGGCTCGAACCTCGAAACAAATTTCTTGTGTTTGTGTTTGGTTTCCTTTTTGCTCTCTATTGCTATACACTCTTTACTTGTGTTGTTGCTTGTTTGTTCTTCATTATTGCACTCATTTTATTTACTTGCATTTTTGGTCTTTACTCATCTCAACAAGAAAGCAATTGTGCGCCTCAACTCATAATCTAGAGGAATCAAAGAGGAGAAGTTCTAGAGCCCTTCACGGGGAATTCGGCTTTAATTTCTTATTTTGAGTGACCGTTTGCATTATTCATACTTACTTGATTAAAAAGATCAGTAGATTAGCATTAACACCTATTCACCCCCCCCCCCACTGGTGTTTTTCAATTGGTATCAGAGCTTTGGTCTCTAGGTTCTTGGCTTAACATCCTTAGAGAGATCCTATATTGCTAATCACTCTATTCATATTTCATCCTCATACACTTAGTAAAAAATGGCCGAAGGTATTAAGACCCCACCCAAGTTTGATGGCCTTAACTTTCCCATATGGAAGGTTAAGATGACCGTGTTTTTGCAATTCTTAGGGAGCCGGGTTGCAAAGGCGGTTACTAAACGATTTAGCACACCCCTTGGTGATGAGGAAACTTGGTCCGACATTGCCACGAAAGAGTTTGACGCTAATGCTAGGGCACACTATGCCTTGCTTCAAGCTCTTAATGACGATGATATTTCTAGAGTCATTCATTGCAAATCCGCATATGAGATTTGGACTCACCTACTAGTCACTCATGAGGGAACTTCACAAGTAAAGAGGGCCAAAATTGACCTTCTTCATTCCCAATATGAAAACTTTTGAATGCAAGAAAATGAAATCATAGATGATATGGTTACAAAGTTTACAAAGAATACTAATGGTCTTTCTTCTTTAGGTGACGGCATTGACAACGATCAAAAAGTGAGGAAGATCATCCGTGCACTCCCTCCATCTTGGGAAGTCAAAGCCACAACTTTGAAGGAGCTCAATGACAAGGAAGAGATGGAGCTCATCGGTCTCATGGGAATCTCAAGACCCATGAGATGGAAAGAAAAGTAAGAGAAGAGATGGCTCCTCCAAAGAAGAAAGCAATCGCCTTCAAGAGCTCTTCCACCTACTCCAACGAAGATGATGAGGAAGAGGATGATGAAGATCTTTCTCTTTTTATAAAGAACGTTCGGAGAATGTACAACAAGGCCAAATTTCAAAATAGAAGGAGATGGTAAGGTAAAGAAGAGAAGAAAATTATTTGCTTCAATTGCCAGAAGCCGGGTCACATAGTTGCGGAGTGTCCGGAAAACAAAGGCAAACCCTCCACTCCAAGAAGTCATACAAGAAGAAAGCTTTAAAGGCTACTTGGGATTCGGAGAGTGAATCCGATGAGGAAGTCGACACCGCCAACATGTGCTTCATGGCTAATGAAAGCACAAGTAAGGTAACTCCCGATACATTTATTGAAGATTGTGAATTATCTATAGATGAATTAGGAGAAGCTTTTGAAGAACTATCTCATAACTATGATTTTCTCAAAAAGAAATACTTAAAAATGAAAAAGGAAAATGAATCACTTAATCACAAAGTTTTCATTCTCACAAAAGAAAAAGATTTATTTTCAACTCTTGCTTCTACACAAAAGGATTTTGATAACTATAAAATTTCTTGCAAAGGTAAATTTTCACTAGTTGATAAAGATGAGATTTCCATGCTAAAGAAGAAAATTGACTCATTAGGAGATGTTTTAAAGAAATGTGAATTTGATAAAACTAGACTAGAGGCTATGTTTCCTAAGAAACATATCCCAAAGAAATAATCACATGCTACACACACTCATGTTCATAAATCACAACCATTACATCATGCAAAGCACCCTAAACATGTCCACACTCTACACACTCATCATGCATTCATGTATGGTAAAGTTTATGCATGCACATATTGTGGCCGAAAGGGTCATTTGGTTAAATTTTGCTGTGATAGGATAAATGCATCACATACTCGTGTGTGGGTTCGCAATGCTAACAGTCAAGGACCCAAGAAAATTTGTATACCAAAGTCAACAGATTTATTACATGATATAGGTACAATCCAAAGCTCAAAGACATAGGGAGCGGTGGTATCTTGATAGTGGTTGCTCAAGGCACATGACTTGGACATCAACAACTTTGCAACCCTATCAAGATACCATGAAGGTGGCATCGTCACCTTCGGAGAGGACGCCAAAGGAAAAATCATTGGAATTGGTAACGTTAACTTGGTATATCTCCTTTAATAGAAAATGTTATTTTAGTTGATGGCCTCAAGCATAATCTCTTGAGTGTAGTCAACTTTGTGATAAAGGTTTTAATGTGATTTTTGATGACTTAGCTTGTAGTGTAATTGATAGACAAACTAATGCATGTATATTTTCCGGATCTCGTGAAAATAATGTATACATGATTGATATGTCTAATATGCTATGCAATGCTACTTGTTTGAATGCCTTCAATGATGACTCTTGGTTGTGGCATAGGAGATTAGGCCACATTTCTTTTGACCATCTATCTGAAAATCACCTAGAGGGGGGGGTGAATAGGTGATAATGCTAATCAAAGGGCAATTCAATAATTTAAAGCTATAACACTCACAATCAAGAATCACAAGATGAATGCAAGCAAGTAAGTATGATGAGCAAGTAATAAGTGCAAGCAAAGTAGAGAATAATTGCAAGAATGTAAACAATCGCAAACACAAGGATATGTTATCGAGGTTCGAGCACCCAGCTCTACTCCCCGCCTTCCCCAGAAGGATTCCGACCACTTCCACTATCACAAAGATCTCAAATACAATGGAGTACCCAACCTACAATCTCAAGAACAAGTGATTTCCTTGGTAGTCAAAAGACCACAAACTCTCTCTTTCAGAAAATCTCTTCCCTTACAAAGGTCCTTAGAGAATAATGAGTAGAATTGAAGCTCTTTTGTGTAAGGAAAAGAAATTGAAATCAGAGAAAAACTTTTGAAAACCCTTCAGAAAATTGAGAGAATTTAGCACAAAAACCAAGAACTTTGAAAGCTTAAACTTTTGAAGTTTTAGCAAATTGTTGTTGTAACCAATCTCTCCCCAGACACCCCTATTTATAGGAGAGGGCTAGGGTTTAGGGTTTAGGGATAAAACATATTTACTGAAGTTTAGGAGGTAATTAGATCAAAATATATCCTTAAACGAATTTTTAAACACAAAAGACAAAAATAAACAGCTCTTAAAAATCTGCCCGTTACTGTTCAAACGGTCGGATCGGTCGACCGGGCCGGTCGACCGGCAGTATAAAAATTTGACCGTTATAGTCTAGCGGTCGACCGACCCGGTCGACCGATAAAACCTGTGAGCAAAAATAATAGTCCGGTCGACCGCCCCGGTCGACCGACAGACGTGCACACGGATACGTGCATCTGCCAGGACTCGGTCGACTGGTCCGGTCGACCGGACCAGACTGACACAGACTCGGTCGACCGGCCCGGTCGACCGGATCAGGTCAAAAAGTCAATTTTAAAAAAGAAAACAAAGAGGATTTTGATTTAACAAAAATACTTTTGAACAGGGATTAGTATAAAACACAAATATATATCTGTAGGCAAAATCTTGTATGCAAAATATTTTGTATAATTTATAAGAAATTATTTGGAATGAGCATGTGCGCAAAAACGTGTGTGATAGAGCTTCAAACCTATCCACTATTCTTTAACATACTATAATTGAAAAACAAATTACATGAAGACTTCTTGTGCTATCTTCAAGTCTTTGAGCCATCCAATGCCTTGCTAGAGCCTTCTCTTCTTTGATCCTTTCTTGATGTGCAATTTGCCTTCCTTGCTTTGTGGAACTTAGAAGTTCTTGCAATAGCTAAGCGAATGGACTCTAAACATGGTACAAAACCTGAAACTCATCTTGAACAAAATCATTAGTACCAATAGCACTAATTTGGTTTGTCATCATCAAAACATAAAAACAATTGGAGAGTGTAACCTCTTGGGCCAACAATCTCCCCCTTTTTGATGATGACAAAACAAATAGGCTATTAACAAAAATATAGGGAGGAGAAAACTCCCCCTCAAATTATGCTATAATTAAAAACACAATAATATACTCTAGATACCAATAATTGAAATGATGCACCAATTATTGAAACTAATTAAAAAAATATATAAGGCTCAAAAATTGCTCTTGATACCAAAAATACCAAAACAACTAAAATACAAGAATTCATAAAACCAAAACATATAAATTCATAAAACAAAATTAAAGCATATAAATTCATATGGAACCAAGACCAAATGAACTTATTTTTGTCATGTAAACTTATTCTCCCCCTTTTTGTCATACATCAAAAAGGGTTATGAAAAACATGTCTATTCAATAATACAAACATTAAGTTCTCCACAAATAAACGAAAATCTAGCAAAATCAAGAGGTTTAGTGAAAATATCGGCTAGTTGTAAATCCGTGGAAACATAATCAATATCTATATCACCTTTCTCAAAATGATCTCTAAGAAAGTGATATCTAATCTCAATGTGCTTGGTCTTACTATGTTGATTTGCATTTTTGGTCATGTGAATAGTACTAGTATTATCACAAAATATTTTTATATGATCAAAGTGCAAATCAAAATCAAGGAGAGTATGTTTCATCCAAAGGACTTGTGCACAACAAGCCCCCGCGGCAACATACTCCGCCTCGGCGGTTGAGAGAGCTACGGAATTTTGCTTCCTAGAGGACATGAAACAAGACAATTACCAAGAAATTGACATGTCCCACTAGTACTCTTTCTATCTACTCTACAACCCGCATAATCGGCATCCGAATAACTAGTCATTGAAAAATCTATAGTTTTTGGATACCAAAGACCCATTCCAATTGTGCCCTTAATATAACGAATAATGCGTTTTATCGCAATAAGATGAGACTCTTTAGAACACGATTGAAATCTAGCACAAAGACACACACTAAACATGATATCCGGCCTACTTGCCGTCAAATATAAAAGACTTCCTATCATGCTTCTATATAATTTAATATCAACATTTTTACCTTGTTCGTCCTTATCAAGCTTGGTAGTAGTTGCCATTGGAGTGTTGCAAGCCTTTGATCCTTCAAGCCCAAACTTCTTTACTAGCTCCTTTGCGTACTTGGCTTGGTTAATGAAAGTTCCGTCTTGCAATTGCTTGATTTGGAGTCCAAGGAAGAAATTTAGCTCACCCATGGAAGACATTTCAAATTCTAGTTGCATTACCTTCTCAAAATCCTTGCATAAAAGCTCATTAGTAGATCCAAAAATTATATCATCAACATAAATTTGCACAATTAAAATATCATTATCAACATGCTTAGTAAAAAGAGTTGTGTCTACTTTGCCTTAATAAAATCATTTGAAATGAGAAAACTAGAAAGCCTTTCATACCAAGCTCTTGGAGCTTGTTTCAATCCATACAAAGCTTTATCAAGTTTAAAAACAAAATCGGGATGAACATGATCAACAAAACCGGGAGGTTGAGCAACATAAACTTCTTCATTAATAAAACCATTCAAAAATGCACTTTTCACATCCATTTGAAAAAGTTTAAAATTTTTAAAACATGCAAAAGCTAGTGTCATCCGTATGGCTTCAAGCCGTGCTACGGGTGCAAAGGTCTCCTCAAAGTCAATTCTCTCAACTTGAGTGTAACCTTGGGCCACTAACCTAGCTTTATTCCTAATGACATTTCCGGACTCATCCATCTTGTTTCTAAAGATCCACTTAGTACCAATTATTGGTCTATCGTGGGGCTTAGGAACAAGGTGCCAAACTTGGTTGCGCTCAAATTGATTGAGTTCCTCTTGCATGGCAAGCAACCAATATGGGTCCGTCTCGGCTTCGAGAATGCCTTTGGGTTCAAAATGAGAAATAAAAGCAAAGTTACCACATATGTCATGGAGTTTGGAGCGCGTTGTGACTCCTTTAGATGCATCACCCAAGATGAGCTCCTTTGGATGATTTGTTGCGTATCTCCAAGCTTGGGAAGCGGTTGAGCGCTTTCCTCTTTATCCTCTTGAACTTCACCAATTGAATCTAGCTTTTCTTCTTGAGCGGGTGAGTCCTTCAAGGATAGTCTCTCCATGTCTTCACCTAATGGTTCAATCTCTACAACATTCTCAACAACCACATTAGATTCTTCAAACTTAACATGCATGGATTCTTCAATAGTTTGAGAAGATCTAATGAAAACTCTATATGCTTTGCTAGTAGAGGAATATCCAACAAAGATAGCCTCATAAGCCTTAGCATCAAATTTACCCAAATTATCCTTAGTATTCAAAACAAAACACTTGCATCCAAAAACTTTGAAATATGCAACATTTGGTTTTCTAGAATGATACATTTCAAAAGAGGTTTTGGAAGAATTTTTGCATAAATAAATATGATTCGATATATAGCATGCGGTGTTTACGGCCTCGGCCCATAAATATTGAGGGAGGTCATATTCACTTATCATTGTCCTAGCCATCTCTTGAAGTGTTCTATTTTTCCTTTCTACAACTCCATTTTATTGTGGAGTTCTTGGACAAGACGTTTCATGCTTAATTCCTTTTCATCACAATAAGTCATGAAGAGTTGGTTAATAAACTCACCACCTCTATCACTCCTTATTCTCAAAATCGGAAAACCCTTTTCTTTTTCAACTCTTTTTTGAAAAATCTTAAAATGAGAAAAAGTTTGATCTTTTTTTGCAAAAAGAAAACCCAAGTAAAACGGGAGAAATCATCAAAAAAACAAATGCAAATCGACTTCCATTTAAACTCTTAGTTTTAGTTGGTCCAAAAAGATCCATATGAATTAATTCTAAAGGCCTAGTTGACATGATATCCTTGATTGGTTTAAAAGAAGACTTGGTTTGTTTCCCAAGTTGGCACGCACTACAAATGCGGTCTTTCTCAAAATCCAAGCAAGGTATACCCTTCACCAATTCCTTTGAATTAATCCTAGAAATATGGTCAAAAGATGCATGTCCTAGTCTTCTATGCCAAAGCCAAGAATTTTCATCAAAAGCATTCAAGCATTTAGTAGAACAATCTAAATTGAGCATGTCAATAATATAAACATTATTATCACAAAAACCGGTAAGAATACAAACATCGGATTTAACATCAAAAATCTTGCATGAGGAAACATCAAAAACAACTTTAAGTCCACGGTCACAAAGTTGACTAATGCTAAGCAAATTATGTTTTAAACCATCTACTAAAACAACATTCTCAATAATAGGAGATGCACCAATTTGAATGTTACCTATACCGATGATAGTTCCTTTGGAGTCATCCCCGAAGGTGACGGTGCCACCTTCCATGTACCTTGATAGGGTTGTGAAGTTGTTGATATCCCACGTCATGTGTCTCGAACAACCACTATCAAAGTACCACCGCTCCCTACGTCTTGGAGCCTTGGTGTGTACCTACATCAAACATTTAGGACTTGATTTTGGTACCCACATTTTCTTGGGTCCATGAGGGTTAGAGCCATTAACCCAAACAAGATTATTTGAACTATGCAATTTATCATAACAAAATTTGGCTAAATGTCCATTTTTGCCACAATAAGTACATCTATACACTCTACCATATTTAAAAGCATAGTGAGTGTGTGATTTGTGAGCATGGGCATTGTGAACATGAAAAGATTAGCATGAGAAGTATTATTTGAAGTGTGAGCATGTGGAATTTTAGCATGAGAATCTTTAACATGAAAAGTGTGCTTTTTGGAAAACTTTTCTTCAAGTTTCTTAGTATTAAAGGCACAATCTTTTAAAACTTTTTCAAAATCATTCATTTTGAATTTAAAAGAAGAAATTTCTTTATTATCAACAATAGGGGTTTTACCCTTACAAGAAGTCTTATAAGCGTCAAATTCATTTTGAATAGAAACAAGATTGGAAGAAAGATCATCTTTTTCTTTTGAAACCAAAGCAAGTTGAATTTTAAGAAAAGCAACTTCTTTTTGTAATTTGAAGCATTCTATTTTCTTGTTATCATAAGTTTCGGAAAGTTCTACAAAAGCATGAAGTAGAACTTCCTTACTTACATCATCATCTTCATCATCAAAGGATTGAGAGGTTACCTTGGGTGTGTTTGCCATGAAACACATGTTAGCTTGATCCACCTCCTCTTCGGACTCGCTTTCCGAATCCCATGTTGCTTTGTAGGCTTTCTTTTCCTCCGGCTTCTTTGGCTTGAAGGAGGAAGTCATTTTCTTCTTGAACTCCGGACAATCCGCCATGATATGTCCGGGTTTGCGGCAATTGTAGCATATGATCTTCCGCTCCTCTTTGCCTTCGAATTTTCTCCGGAAGTTGAACTTGTTCTTTCGGTACAACCTCTTGACATTCCGCACAAGTAGAGTTAGCTCCTCATCTTCTTCTTCGTCTTCTTCATCGTCATCATTGGTGGAAGAAGTCTTGAAGGCTATGGATTTCTTCTTTGAAGTAGTAGCCTCATCTCTTGCTTTCTTCTCCATCTCATGGGTCTTTAGGTTCCCAATGAGACTAATGATGTCCATCTCGTCCTTGTCATTTAATTCCTTTAAGGTGGTGGCCTTGATCTCCCAAGATGGTGGAAGAGCCCGTATCACTTTGCGCACCTTTTGATCGTTGGAGATGACGTCACCTAAAGAAGAAAGACCATTTGTAATTTTAGTGAAACGAGTAATCATACAATCAATGGATTCTTCATCAAGCATTTTGAATGATTCATATTGAGACCTCAAGAGATCTATCTTAGCTCTCTTGACTTGTGAAGTCCCTTCATGTGTGACCAATAAGTGTTGCCAAATCTCATAGGCGGATTGGCAATGAATTACCCGTGTAAGGTCATCCTCATTCAAGGCGGTTAAAAGGGAGTTTTGGGCTTTTGAGTTAGCCTCATATTCTCTAAAGTTGAAGTCGGTCCAAGTGCTCTCATCACTATCGGGTGCTATGTAGGGTTTGGTCAAGGACTTAGCTACCAAGCTACCTAGTGATTGCAAAAATATAGTCATCCTAACCTTCCAAATGGGAAAATTTAGGCCATCAAATTTAGGTGGGGATTTAATGTTGTCGGCCATGTTTACTAGTGTATGAATGGATGAATGAAAATGTTGATTAGCAATATTTTAAGGATCTCTCTATGGATGTTAAGCCAAACCTAGAGTCCAAGCTCTGATACCAATTGAAAATCACCTAGAGGGGGGGGGTGAATAGGTGATAATGCTAATCAAAGGGCAATTCAATAATTTAAAGCTATAACACTCACAATCAAGAATCACAAGATGAATGCAAGCAAGTAAGTATGATGAGCAAGTAATAAGTGCAAGCAAAGTAGAGAATAATTGCAAGAATGTAAACCAATCGCAAACACAAGGATATGTTATCGAGGTTCGAGCACCCAGCTCTACTCCCCGCCTTCCCCAGAAGGATTCCGACCACTTCCACTATCACAAAGATCTCAAATACAATGGAGTACCCAACTCCTACAATCTCAAGAACAAGTGATTTCCTTGGTAGTCAAAAGACCACAAACTCTCTCTTTCAGAAAATCTCTTCCCTTACAAAGGTCCTTAGAGAATAATGAGTAGAATTGAAGCTCTTTTGTGTAAGGAAAAGAAATTGAAATCAGAGAAAAACTTTTGAAAACCCTTCAGAAAATTGAGAGAATTTAGCACAAAAACCAAGAACTTTGAAAGCCTTAAACTTTTGAAGTTTTAGCAAATTGTTGTTGCAACCAATCTCTCCCCAAACACCCCTATTTATAGGAGAGGGCTAGGGTTTAGGGATAAAACATATTTACTGAAGTTTAGGAGGTAATTAGATCAAAATATATCCTTAAACGAATTTTTAAACACAAAAGAAAAATAAACAGCTCTTAAAAATCTGCCCGTTACTGTTCAAACGGTCGGATCGGTCGACCGGGCCGGTCGACCGGCAGTATAAAAATTTGACCGTTATAGTCTAGCGGTCGACCGACCCGGTCGACCGATAAAACCTGTGAGCAAAAATAATAGTCCGGTCGACCGCCCCGGTCGACCGACAGACGTGCACACGGATACGTGCATCTGCCAGGACTTCGGTCGACTGGTCCGGTCGACCGGACCAGACTGACACAGACTCGGTCGACCGGCCCGGTCGACCGGATCAGGTCAAAAAGTCAATTTTAAAAAGAAAAAAAGAGGATTTTGATTTTAACAAAAATACTTTTGAACAGGGATTAGTATAAAACACAAATATATATCTGTAGGCAAAATCT
Organism: Agave tequilana; assembly: GCA_038442645.1. Taxonomy (NCBI): domain Eukaryota; kingdom Viridiplantae; phylum Streptophyta; class Magnoliopsida; order Asparagales; family Asparagaceae; genus Agave; species Agave tequilana. Next base: position 74,014 of record JAVJIF010006692.1, on the reverse strand, counting down.
TGTATGCAAAATATTTTTGTATAATTTATAAGAAATTATTTGGAATGAGCATGTGCGCAAAAACGTGTGTGATAGAGCTTCAAACCTATCCACTATTCTTTAACATACTATAAACTGAAAAACAAATTACATGAAGACTTCTTGTGCTATCTTCAAGTCTTTGAGCCATCCAATGCCTTGCTAGAGCCTTCTCTTCTTTGATCCTTTCTTGATGTGCAATTTGCCTTCCTTGCTTTGTGGAACTTAGAAGTTCTTGCAATAGCTAAGCGAATGGACTCTAAACATGGTACAAAACCTGAAACTCATCTTGAACAAAATCATTAGTACCAAATAGCACTAATTTAGTTTGTCATCATCAAAACATAAAAACAATTGGAGAGTGTAACCTCTTGGGCCAACACTATCTAGATTAAACAATAAGGAAATGGTGAAAGGTATTCCTTACTTGAAATTTGAAAAGGACCGCATTTGCGATGCGTGCCAACTTGGGAAACAAACCAAATCCTCTTTCAAATCCATCAAGGATATCATGACATCACGACCCTTGGAGTTGATCCATATGGATTTGTTTGGTCTTACAAAAATCAAAAGTCTAAGTGGGAATCGTTTTGCTTTCGTTTTAGTTGATGATTTCTCTCGTTTTACTTGGGTTTTCTTTTTAGAACATAAAAATCAAGCCTTTTCACATTTTCAAACTTTTAGGAAAAGAGTTGAAAAGGAAAAAGATTCTTCTATTCTAAGAATAAGAAGTGATAGAGGTGGTGAATTCAATAACCAACTCTTTACCACTTTTTGCGAAGAACATAGAATTAAGCATGAACTATCTTGTCCTAGAACTCCACAACAAAATGGAGTTGTTGAGAGGAAAAATCGAACATTACAAGAAATGGTTAGGACAATGATAAATGAGTACGGTCTCCCTCAATACCTATGGGCGAAGGCCGTAAACACATCTTGTTACATATGAAATAGGTTTTTCTTATGCAAAAATACTTCTAAAACATCTTTTGAGATTTACTATTCAAGAAAACCAAATGTTTCAGATTTTAAAGTTTTTGGTTGTAAATGTTTTGTTTTAAATACAAAAAATAATTTAGGTAAATTTGATGCAAAATCATATGAAGCAATTTTTGTTGGTTACTCTAACACTAGTAAAGCTTATAGAGTCTTCAATAAATCATCTTTGACTATTGAAGAATCTATATATGTAAAGTTTGAGGAATCTAATGTTTTTGTTGAGAATGTTGTAGAAATAGATTTCTTAAGAGAAGACATGGAGAGGAATACTTTGAAGGACTCACCTACTCTTGAAGACAAGCCAAAGGTTGATGAGGAAAATGAAGTTCAAGAAGTTGAAGTGGAGACAACACAACCACTTTCAAAGATTGGAGATTCACTACACATCATCCTAAGGATCTTATTATAGGTGAAGTATCAAAAGGGTAACTACTCGTTCTAAACTTCACGATCTTTGTGGGCACTATGCATTTATTTCTCATTTTGAACCAAAGAACATCCTCGAAGCTGAAGACGACTTATATTGGTTGCTTGTCATGCAAGAGGAGCTCAGTCAATTCGAGCGCAACCAAGTTTGGCATCTTATTCCTAGGCCCCATGAAAGACCAACAATTGGTACTAAATGGATTTTTAGGAACAAGTTGGATGAGTCGTGTAATATTGTTAGGAATAAAACTAGGTTAGTGGCCCAAGGTTACACTCAAGTCGAAGGTATCGATTTTGAGGAAACCTTTGCACCCGTAGCACGGCTTGAAGCCATACGGATAACACTTGCTTTTGCTTCATATAAAGATTTTAAACTTTTTCAAATAGATGTAAAAAGTGCGTTCTTAAATAAATTTATTGAAGAGGAGGTGTATGTTGAACAACCCCCCGGGTTTGTTGATCCTACACATCTGAATTTTGTTTTCAAATTAGACAAAGCTCTTTATGGTTTAAAACAAGCCCTAGGGCTTGGTATGAAAGACTTTTTTCATTTCTTCTTTCAAATGGTTTTGTTAAAAGAAAAATTGATACTACTTTGTTTACCAAACATGTTGAAAATAATATACTTATAGTTCAAATATAAGTTGATGATATCATATTTGGTTCTACTAATGAAACACTTTGCAAAGATTTTGAATCTGCATGAAGGAGGAATTTGAGATGTCTATGATGGGCGAGCTTAACTACTTCCTTGGTCTCCAAATCAAGTAAAGGAAGGATGGGATCTTTATCAATCAAGCCAAGTACACAAAGGAACTTATCAAGAATTTTGGGCTTGAAGGGGCTAAGACAAGTAAAACTTGTTGGCCCAAGGCTTTCCACTCTAGTTTTGATGATGATTAACTCATGTAGTTATGTGTACTAATAATCTTGTGATTTTAGTTTCAGATCACTAATCATGTTATTAGTTGATGATTAGCTTCAACAAGATGATTTGAAAGCTTTCACATGTTGATTCAAGAGCCCGAGCGTCAAAGATCACATATAGCACTTGCTCGGTGGATCAAGGAGTTTTGGATCGAGTCGGCTTGGAGACAAGAAGACATCGGTATCATAGTTTAGTTTTGTGTTTAGATCCAAATTGTAAAGATTAGAATAGTATGATATGCTCAAGTTCACAACACACACGTTTCATGTTTTGAATATCGGTTTTCGGTTTTTCCGTTTTTGGTTTAACCGATCTTGGTTTCATGAATAGATAGTTCAAAACAAGTTTACATGGTTTAATGTATATTAGATTTGTTCTATATACATGCATGCTTAACTTCCTAGACAAACTTAGTTTTGACTTACTTATTCATGTGTTTTATGTTTTGGTATTTTTAACAAAACATATTTTGGAATTAAAGTCAAAAACACGGATATATATATATGTTTCATGTATATAGGATTATATCCATATACATCATGCCTAAATTTTGTTTAATATCATGTTTTTGTATTTGGATGAGTTTTGGACAAAACGTTTTTTCTAGTCAAAAATTCAAGTTTTTAGAAAATACAGTTTTTGGTTTTTGGCAAAATTTCTATAACACAAAAATAGTTCAAAATGTTTGAGATTTGTGTTAAACTTTTTAACACAAGTTTGTATTTCAATATAAAATGAGAAAACTATTTTTGTGAAATTTTAGAGATTTTATGGGAATTTTTTTTTAGTCTTTAAAACCCAGTTTTTCCCTGATCTGCAGCTGCCAAGCTAGGCCGGTCGACCGTAGCGGTCGACCGACGTGCACGGATACGTGCACGCTGGCTACCACTTTAGCCGGTCGATCGCACGGTCGACCGACTGAGAGCAGGGTTGCTCTCTATTTGTTTAGGTCGACCGCGCGGTCGGCCGCCCAGAGAGCCGTTGCTCTCTGGTTCTGGGGACGGTCGACCGCACGGTCGACCGGTAGCTGCCAACGGTCAAAAATTGACCGTTGGACGGTCGACCGGGCGGTCGACCGGCAGTTCATTTTTGACAGTTTCTGCTGCCAACGGCTATATTTTTCTAGGGTCTATAAATACCCCATTAATGGCCAGTTTTCTCGAAGATTTTTTTGTGCGAATTTTTCTTGACTCTCTGGTGTTTTCATAGCAATCAAAAGATGTTTTTGGGCTTTAAATTGAACAATCTATTTGGTGTTTTTGCTAGGGTTTGGAAAATCAAGAAAGGATTTTTGGGAAAAGATTTTGATTCAACTTCTTCATCTTGGTTTCTAGTTTTTCCCAAAGATTTTCTTTGTGATTTTGATTTCCATTCCTTTGGTTTTCTCCACACTTGAACTACATCTACTTTCTTATTCTATAGGAAGTGGGAGAAAGAGATTGTTTGTGGTTGTTGTTTTGACCACCAAGTTGTAAACCCATTATTTGCTTTGTGTCTTGCCCTCATTGTGTTGAGGAGGTTGTGCATTTGGGTTGTATCCCTCAAGTTGTGAGGTGATCCTTGTGTTGCTTGGTACTAATTCCTCAAGTTGTGAGGTGATTGTTTGTTGGATTGGAGTTGTGCCTCAAGGAGGAGGTTGTGTTTGTAAGGAGAGGAGTTGGGTACTCCTTGTAATTGTGATTGCCCCAAATCCTCGGTGGAGGTTCCCTTTGTGGGAGTCCTTTGTGGACAAGCTAGTGGACTTGAAATCCTTCTGTGTGAAGGCGGGGATGTAGAGCTGGGTGCTCGAACCTCGAAACATATCTTGTTGTTTACGCTTGATCCCTTGGCTCTTACTCTCTCTCTTTACTTTGTGCCTTGCATCAATTCATATCGTTCATTCATAATTGCTTGGCTTGTTTGAGTGTGCATCTCTTGTTAATTGCAATTAGTTTTTAAATTTCGCATTAAGTTCATTAGATTAGCATAATCACCTATTCACCCCCCTCTAGGTGATTTTCAATTGGTATCAGAGCCTACGCTCCTGATATTAGGTTAACCACTTAGGAGTGAGATCTTGGTTTGCTAATCTTCATTTGCATTGTTCATTTGCACACATTTAGTTTGTACTCATGGATAACCCTCCTATGTTTGATTTTTTTAGACTTGATGTTTGGAAGGCCAATATGAGTAGTCATTTGAAAACCCTAGGACATCTAGTTTATCAAGCCACTACCCAAGAATCCTACCCAAATGCTAGCAAGTATAGAAAGGCAAATGCATTAGCCCTTAAGACACTTAGAGCATCTCTTAATGAAGATCTTTTACAAGTGTTTGCTCATTATGATTCGGCTTTTGCAGTTTGGAGTATATTGACTTCTCCCGAGCTACCAAGGATAATCAACAAGTTGAGAAGATCTAGGAGAGACAAGTCCGAAGAGCATTGCCTCATGGTCCAAGGGAAAGACTCCCTTGAGGTACAATCGGATTCTCAACTAGATGATAGCTCTAGCTCATATTGCTATGGATGTTTAGAAGTTCAAAATTTAAATGTAGAACTTGCCACAAAGCTTGAAAATTTTTTGGAAAAACATAAACTTTTGAAAAAGAATCATTTTGATTTAAAAGAAGAAATGAAGGATTTGTGCTCAACTTTTGAATCGGTTTTGCAAGAGAAGGAAGAGATTACTAGTGAACGTGACTCATTAAGATCTCAACTAGACCTTGCCCTAAAAGAGATTGATGTTTTGAAAAACAAAAATGATTTTGATGATGTTGTGAAAAACAATGAGGTTCTATCTTCAAAATTGGATTTTGTTTTAAAAGATAATCTTGTTTTGAAAAATGAAATTGATTTTATTACAAAAGAATTGGATTTAGTTTTAAAGAAAAATGAATCTTTGAAAATTGATATTGATTCTCATGTGTGCCATGCTAGTATAGCTTCTTCTTCTTGCACACCTATTGCATGCTCCACTTTATCTTCAACCATTGAAAATGATATAAATGTTTTGAAGAAAAGTGTTGATTGTTTAGGCTCCACTTTGAGCCAATGTGCTTTGAATCACACACGCTTGGAATCCTTGGTTCGTAAGAAACAAGGTCCATCTTTGCATGCACACCCATCACGGCATACACATGCTTCCCACGGTCACCACCATCACAGTATGCTCATGTGTACATTTGTACACATTGTGGTGGAAAAGGCCACCTTGCTAGATTTTGCTATGATCGTTTACATGTTGAAAATTTAGCAAATAATCTTGTTTGGGTTAGAAAAGATATTAACCCCTATGGACCCAAAAGGAAATGGGTACCAAAGACCACCCCTAAAATTTTTGATGTAGGTGTGGGCTCTCGCATCACGTGAGAGTAGCGGTGCCTTGAAGTGGATGCGTTCCGTGCTTAAAGAAAACAATTTGTATGCATCACTTTCAAGGGGAGTTTGGTGGAGGAGGACCACCATTGGTTTGGAGAACTAGAGAAATGCTTTCATCGATTTTGGTATCTATCTCTAACTCCCGTTTTTATTTACATGCTTATTCATCAATTTATAGCATGTCTTGTTTTATTGTTCATTATGCTTATACCATGTTGATTAGATTAGTGTTATACATGTTTAGTTACTTGAGATACTTCATGCTCATATGGATCAATACTTACTTAGTGTTCTCATCTTTTTAAACTAATATGTATGCACTAGATCTAATGCACATGCATATATACATAATGATCATATGGATGTTTATGATTTTTGTTTTGGTTGAATCATGTTTTGTTTAGTATGTTGAATGCCATGTTTACTAGACCTTTGACATGCATGTATAGCTTTTGAGATCACCCATGTTTAGATAGACCCATTTGTTGTGTTCTCACCATTGTTTGGCTATTATGTATATCATGATTCTATTAGCATGTGGATTTACTTCATGATCATTTTTATGATTATCGTGTTGATTTATGTCTAGTTTTATGCTTCATGTTTTGGATATACGTTTAGATGTTAGTTTTCATTAAGACTAGGATTTATACTTGTACATATAGTGGGCCACAAATAAATCTTTATATATGTTTGTGCTAGAATTCTTATTTGTACCCATTAGATGTGCCAGTATAGTCTAGTTTTGATGATTCATGCATTTTAACCTATATTCCCATTTTGGATATGTTACTATGATCATGTGTTTTAACTTCATGTATATGTCTATCTTGTCTAAACTATTGATTATACATATACATCCCTTGAGCCACGTGCCTTCATGCATATACTTTTGTGGACTCATTACGTTTAGGATATGTATGTATACTTTAGTTTGTACATGACATACATATGCCTTGAAGTTTAAATCGTTTTGATGATTTTCATGTTTTTAGGTAATTTCAATTGGTAATGAAAATCTAGTTTTTCATGTTTTCATGTTTTCAAGGAATTTCATATGAGCTTAATTGAATATTTTCATGTTGATATGTGTCACATTATACTTGTACACTCACTTTATTAGTTTACTCATGATTTGTTTTCACGAGACTATGATATGGGCTTTATGGACTTTGAGTGTTTAGTGATCATGTGATTTACATGTGTTTCATGAAAAATAATTTTATTTTATTCCTTACTTGAAGGATTTCGTACTAGTTTAAAATTTTTCCTATAACTAGTTCGTATTCTTCACTATGGTAGAGATTTTCAAACATACTACATTTTCAAACCTATTTTTTTTGAAAACCCCTACCTTCCAAGGGTGGTTGGACGGGAGATCATGTTCATGTATGCTTTAAAATGAAAATCATTTAAAACTTGAACCATGATTGGGTGGTAGTTATATGAGATATACACTTGATATTATTGTTGTTTCAATTGGTATCATTGAATTCTTTCAATTGGTATCAATTTTGACCTTTCTTGTATACTCATATATGTTTGTATGTATGTATGCTTTTAATTCCAAGAATATCAATTTCTATTGGTATCTATTTTTCATACATATATATATGTTTGTGTTTATGATAAGCTTGAGTTTCAACTTTGTTTCAAATGATTCAATTTTCAATTGGTATCTTATTTCAAGCTTATGCATGTGTTTTGTTGGTATTTCATAAAGGGGAGAAAATTCGATTTTCATGTTTACAATTGGTATTTGTATTTCCACTCCCTTGCTTTATGATAGAAAAATAAAAATTTAAATTGATATCATATACTTAAAAAGAAAAATACTCTCTTTTGATATCAATAAGTTTATTTGAATGCTTTTAAAAAATTGGTATATCAAAATTTTGTTTAAAGAAAAATTCAAAAGTTTTGATTTGTATTGCCTATATACAAGAAAAGCTTAACATCTCTTCTACATATAGATTCATGATGAGTGTATCTTGTATTGAAGAGCTTGACAATCTCTTCTTTATGCGGTACACGTGTGTAGGGGGGAGCCTCACATCTCCTCTTATGCATTGCATAGTGTATATTATGTGAATTAGGGCTTGTCATCCCTCCTTCATGTAATGTATCTATGTAGGGAAGCTTCACATCTTCCTCTTCATGAATGTATATCGCATATACCATTTGTTGATTGATTTATGTTTACTTTCAATTGGTATCAAGATGTTACTTTGACATATTTTCAATTGGTACCTTAACTGATTGTCACCCCTATTTGGTTTTGTTTTTGTTTTAGACAAAAATGGGAGAACATTATTTTTATTAACCCTTTTATTGATTCTTTGTTTCGAACAAAAAGGGGGAGAAAAATTTGTTGATTTAGTTTTGCTTTTACCCCTTATTGATTGTTTCTTTGTATTAAAAAAGGGGGAGAAGATTTTGTTTTGTTTTGATTGTTTACCCCTTTGTTGATGATTGACAAAAAGGGGGAGAAAGATTTTGAGTTTATATATGCACATTTATAATTTGCATATATTAAGTTTAATTTAGTTTAATTTTAATTGGTACCTAGAGCATGTTTTGTTTTGAACATTTCATTGGTATCTAGAACCTTTTATTGTTTATGCATTTCTATGCATTCATGTTTAAGAGCCTTCATTGCATATTATTGATTGTTTATTTGTTTATGCATGAGTTAAGGGGGAGCTTCTTTGAAGCTTAACTTTAATCCATGCATATATAACTCCATGAGTTTTGTCATCATCAAAAAGGGGGAGATTGTTGGCCCAAAGGCTTTACACTCTAGTTTTGATGATGATTAACTCATGTAGTTATGTGTACTAATAATCTTGTGATTTTAGTTTCAGATCATTAATCAAGTTATTAGTTGATGATTAGCTTCAACAAGATGATTTGAAAGCTTTCACATGTTGATTCAAGAGCCCGAGCGTCAAAGATCACATATAGCACTTGCTCGGTGGATCAAGGAGTTTTGGATCGAGTCGGCTTGGAGACAAGAAGACATCGGTACCATAGTTTAGTTTTGTGTTTAGATCCAAATTGTAAAGATTAGAATAGTATGATATGCTCAAGTTCACAACACACACGTTTCATGTTTTGAATATCGGTTTTCGGTTTTTCCATTTTTGGTTTAACCGATCTTGGTTTCATGAATAGATAGTTCAAAACAAGTTTACATGGTTTAATGTATGTTAGATTTGTTCTATATACATGCATGCTTAACTTCCTAGACAAACTTAGTTTTGACTTACTTATTCATGTGTTTTATGTTTTGGTATTTTTAACAAAACATATTTTGGAATTAAAGTCAAAAACATGGATATATATATGTTTCATGTATATAGGATTATATCCATATACATCATGCCTAAATTTTGTTTCATATCATGTTTTTGTATTTGGATGAGTTTTGGACAAAACGTATTTTCTATTCAAAAATCCAAGTTTTTAGAAAATACAATTTTTGGTTTTTGGTAAAATTTCTATAACACAAAAATAGTTCAAAATGTTTGAGATTTGTGTTAAACTTTTTAACACAAGTTTGTATTTCAATATAAAATGAGAAAACTATTTTTGTGGAATTTTAGAGATTTTATGGGAATTTTTTTTTAGTCTTTAAAAACCCAGTTTTTCCCTGATCTGCAGTTGCCAGGCTAGGCCGGTCGACCATAGCGGTCGACCGACGTGCACGGATACGTGCACGCTGGCTACCCCTTTAGCCGGTCAACCGCACGGTCGACCGACTGAGAGCAGGGTTGCTCTCTGTTTGTTTCGGTCGACCGCGCGGTCGACCGCCCAGAGAGCCGTTGCTCTCTTGTTCTAGGGACGGTCGACCGCACGGTCGACCGGTAGCTGCCAACGGTCAAAAATTGACCGTTGGACGGTCGACCGGGCGGTCGACCGGCAGTTCATTTTTAGCAGTTTTTGCTGCCAACGGCTATATATTTCTGGGGGTTATAAATACCCCATTAATGGCCAGTTTTCTCGAAGATTTTTTTGTGCGAATTTTTCTTGACTCTCTGGTGTTTTCATAGCAATCAAAAGAAGTTTTTGGGTTTTAAATTGAACAATCTATTTGGTATTTTTGCTAGGGTTTGGAAAATCAAGAAAGGGTTTTTGGGAAAAGATTTTGATTCAACTTCTTCATCTTGGTTTCTAGTTTTTTTCAAGGATTTTCTTTGTGATTTTGATATCCATTCCTTTGGTTTTCTCCACACTTGAGTTACATCTACTTTCTTATTCTATAGGATCTTTGTGTGGGAGAAAGAGATTGTTTGTGGTTGTTGTTTTGACCACCAAGTTGTAAACCCATTATTTGCTTTGTGCCTTGCCCTCATTGTGTTGAGGAGGTTGTGCATTTGGGTTGTATCCCTCAAGTTGTGAGGTGATCCTTGTGTTGCTTGGTGCTAATCCCTCAAGTTGTGAGGTGATTGTTTGTTGGATTGGAGTTGTGCCTCAAGGAGGAGGTTGTGTTTGTAAGGAGAGGAGTTGGGTACTCCTTGTAATTATGATTGCCACAAATCCTCGGTGGAGGTTCCCTTTGTGGGAGTCCTTTGTGGACAAGCTAGTGGACTTGAAATCCTTCTGTGTGAAGGCGGGGATGTAGAGCTGGGTGCTCGAACCTCGAAACATATCTTGTTGTTTGCGCTTGATCCCTTGGCTCTTACTCTCTCTCTCTCTTTACTTTGTGCCTTGCATCAATTCATATCGTTCATTCATAATTGCTTGGCTTGTTTGAGTGTGCATCTCTTATTAATTGCAATTAGTTTTTAAATTCCGCATTAAGTTCATTAGATTAGCATAATCACCTATTCACCCCCCCTCTAGGTGATTTTCAAAACTCCCATGGCTACCACAACAAAGCTTGACAAGGATGAGCTAGGTATAAATGTAGACATTAAACTCTATCGTAGCATGATTGGTAGTTTGTTATATTTAACGGCTAGTAGGCCAGACATTATGTTTTGTGTGTGTCTTTGTGCTCGATTTCAATCATGTCCTAAAGAGTCCCATTTGATTGCGGTAAAACGCATTATTAGATACCTTAAGGGCACAATTGAAATGGGTTTGTGGTATTTGAAGACTGGACAATTTTCAATGACGAGTTTTTTGGATGCCGACTATGCGGGTTGTAGAGCAGATAGGAAGAGTACTAATGGAACATGTCAATTTCTCGGTAATTGTCTTGTTTCATGGTCTTCCAAGAAATAAAATTCGGTAGACCTCTCAACCGCCGAGGCGGAATATGTTGCGGCGGGGGCTTGTTGTGCACAAGTCCTTTAGATGAAACATACTCTCCTTGACTATGATTTGCATTATGACCATATTAAAATATTTTGTGATAATACTAGTACTATTCATATGACTAAAAATGCAAATCAACATAGTAAGACCAAGCACATTGACATTCGAGAACACTTTCTTAGAGATCATTATGAGAAAAGTGATATTGAAATTGATTATGTTTCTACCGATTTTCAACTTGCCGATATTTTTACTAAACCACTAGATTATAATAGATTTTCCTTTATTTGTGGTGAATTAAATGTTGTGTTATGGATTCATGAAATCTCTTTACAAATAGTCTTCAAACATGTTTATTGATTTTCTTACCCTTTTTGATGCATGACAAAAAGGGGGAGAATTACTTTTGAGTTATGAGTTATTGTTTTGTGTTTTGAGTTATATGTTTTGTGTTTTTGAAGTTATTGTTTGTTTACTTTTGAATTATCATTTCTTTCTCATGCCATGTTTTTACTTTTTTTAAAGTTCATATTCTTGATATATAGCATGATTTGAGGGGAGCTTTTCAAGCTTCTTCTTCCATTTTTTAAAATAACTCATATGTTTTGTCATCATCAAAAAGGGAGAGATTGTTGGCCTAAGGTTACAATCACCCGGTTTTAGAGTTTTGATGATTACAAAACATATATAGTTATTTGTACTTATCATATTTTGGTGTTTAAGTTTGTTTCAGAGTTATAAGGATTCAAGATGTTTTCTTCCCTAAAGGAAGGTGGTTTTGACTCAAATTGACTCAATTCAGGATCAAGAATTAAAGCTATTCAACGATGCTTATGGAAAAGCCCAAATTGAAGATCTTGTAGTCACCTAGAACCATTGTAAGATGTAGTATGTTAAAGAGTTGGGATATTATAAGTTGTGCTCAAGAAAACACACATACACACAAATACACTCTTCAAAATATAAGTTTTTTGGTTAGAGAGTTGGGATATGATAAGTTGTGCTCAAGAAAACACACACACACAAATACACTCTTCAAAATACAAGTTTTTTGGTTAGATGATTTCGGTGCATGTTTGATTGATATACATGTCTCAAAATATTTCAAATTTTTACATCTAGTTTAAAACGTATTTCATCCCTTATAGCATGCTGCTTAAACTTCAAACCATTTAAAAATATTTCAAAAATTATTCAAAATTCAAATTTCTGTGTATTTTCTGTTTCAGGCCATTACGGTCGACCGGCCCGGTCGATCGGCTCTATTTCAGGCCTAATCGGTCGACCGGATCGATCGACCGGGCCTTCTGGCCTTGGGCGTGCACGTCCGTGCACGTCTGCCAGTCGACCGACAGACCTTGCGGTCGACCGACCATCGACCCACTGCAAGACCCTTAGTCTCGGGTTTTGTCGATCGACCGGCCCGGTCGATCGACAGTTCAAAAATTTCTTTTGTTTAGCCAGCGGTCGACCGGACCAATCGACCGAAGCCAACGGCTCTTTTGCCATGTGGCCTGCCGGTCGACCGGCCCGGTTGACCGACAGCCGTCAAAAGGCCCCAACGGCTATTTCTTGAAGTCTGTTTTATTTTCAATAATTCCTACAGCTATTTCTGAATTCTTAGTGGCTAAACTCTACCCTAATGACCTAGTATCAATTATGAATTGCATTTATTCAATTCCTATAAATAGAGGTCATTGGTCCCTTGTTTTGGACAAGAAAAATTCTCATTGTTTCAAGTTTTTCAAAAGAGAAGAAAGTTTACTTGCATTATTTTTCAAAGTTCTTTTATTTGCAAAAGTTTTCAGTTGGTTTACAAGTTCTTTTTACTTCTTTACAACTGAAATTTTTCTCACTTCACTTCTTGAGCCAAAAATCATTCTCCACTCTATAAAAGTTGTAAGAGAGAGTTTGTGGTCTTTTGATCACCAAGTGACTTGTATTTCCTTGTGTTGAGATCCCTCTTGTGTAGAGGTTGGATTTGTTGGAGTTGGGTACTCCGGTTTTCTGTAGACCAATTGGAATCCCCTTGGGTGTAAAGGTTCCGGTGTGAAAATTTCCTTTGTGGATTTAGTGAAAATCCTTCATAGTGGTGAAGGCGGGGATGTAGAGCAGTGGCTCGAACCTCGAAACAAATTTCTTGTGTTTGCGTTTAGTTTCCTTTTTACTCTCTATTGCTATACACTCTCTACTTGTGTTGTTGCTTGTTTGTTCTTCAATATTGCACTCATTTCATTTACTTGCATTTTCGATCTTTACTCATCTCAACAAGAAAGCAATTGCGCGCCTCAACTCATAATCTAGAGGAATCAAAGAGGAGAAGTTCTAGAGCCCTTCACGGGGAATTCGGCTTCAATTTCTTGTTTTGAGTGACCGTTTGCATCATTCATACTTACTTGTTTAAAAAGATCATTAGATTAGCATTAATACCTATTCACCCCCCTCTAGGTGTTTTTCCAAGATGAAGAGAAGATTTTCAAGACTTGAGTCTAGTGTTTGTAAGTGTTAAGATTTTGTTTGTAGACAAAATGTAAAGGATAAATTAGTTGTGGTTTGCTCAAGTTCATATACGCACACACAAAATTATATGTGTTTTCATAAAATAGTTTTAGTTTTAAAAAATACCGTTTTAGTTTTGAGCTTCAAAGAAGATATCTTTATGTTTCATGAATAGAGTTCAATAAAACAAGTTTACATGTTTTATATGTGTATTGGATTTCATCTATATACATTGTTAGTTCAAATGTTTAGAAAAACTTAGTTTGATGTTTTTAGTTCATGATTTTTAAGTTTTGTATTTATCAAAATTTTGTTTAGAGCTTAATTGTCAAAAATATAAATATTTAATTTTATATGTGTATTGGATCATATCCATACACACTATGCCTCAAGTGAGTTTTAATATCTTGTTTTTGTATTTGAACAAGTTTTGAAAAAATTGTTTTTCAAATTGAAGATTGATTTTGAACAATACGGTTTCCGGTTTAAAACTAAAATTCTTTATCGCAAAAATAGTTCAATATGTTTGTAATATGTGTTGATTTTATCACACATATTTGTAATTCAAAGTCAATGAACTTATTTTTGTGGATTTTATGTGATTTTATGTGATTTTATGAAATTTTATAGGATATTGAAAGACCAAGTTTCAATCCCTAATAATACTAGACTTAGGCTTCTGGTGGTCGACCGACCAGTCGACCGAATCAGAAGCTGTTCGACCGATGTGCACAAGCCTGGCTTGAGGGCCGGTCGATCGGGCGGCCTACCAATCCAGAGAGTTTACTCTCTGGATCTGACCGAGCGGTCGATCGGCCAGAGAGCAATGCTCTCTGGTTCTTGCCTCGGTCGACTGACCGGTCGACCGATAGGTCTTTAACCTGGGTGCGGTTGACCGCTCGACAACCCCAACAGTCATAAATATGACCGTTGGCCGGTCGACCGACAGGCCAATCTGGCCCCAACGGCTAGTTTTTGATCCTCTATAAATAAGAGATCTTTTGGCCTGTTTTAGGTAAGATTTTGGAGAAGTTTTAGAGTCAGTTTTTCCCATCTCTCTTAGGGTTTTTCTCTACATATTTTTGGGCTAAAACTTTCATATCAAAAGGAGAGTTTTTTAATGAGTGTTTTCAAAAGATATTTCTTGAGTTTTTCATCACTCAATCTACCTTATTTTCTCATACAAGTTTAAACTTTCCATTGCTATATTCATCCTATAGGATACTTGTTGTGAGAGTTGTTTATGGTGATCAAAGTGTAGAGATCACCAAGAGTTCATCTTTGTATTTGAGGAGGCGTACTTGTGGGTTCGTGTTGTGACGTGTTCTTGTGGGAGCTCGGTGTAGAGGTGTGGCCTCGACAAGCTAGTGTACTTTCGTGTGTTGTTCTTGCGAGAACAAGTGAGGGACTTGCGGGTCCAAGAGTTCTTGAGGGAGCTCGTTGTAGGTGTTGCGGCACCGGGCGATCTTGCGGGATCGATTATAGTGAAAATCCTTCATAGTGTTGAAGGCGGGGACGTAGAACAAGTGTGCTCGAACCTTGAAACAATTCTCCCGTGTTTACGATTGCTCATCTCTTTCTTACTTGTGTTTTATATGTTGCATGCTCTTATTGTTCATATATATTACATGCTTGATATTTCCTTGTGCTTAATTGATGTATACTTGAGATTGTTTACTCACACTTGTATTCAACCAAGAGAGCCATAGTAGCACCTCAACTCTTAATTTAGAGAAATCTTGAGGAGATAGTTCAGAGCCCTTCATCGGGAATTCAGCTACACTCTTTGGTTATACTTTGTGTGTTTGCATAATAGTTTTAGTTTGCACAATTAGTTTTAACTCCGCATTAGTTTTGTATTTGATTAGCTTGTGATCTATTAACCCCCCTCCAGGTGACTTACAGAGATTACTACATAGGATAATTACAAGCTCAGAGTCCGCCGAGTTCACACGCATGGAAGCAAGGTGCATCACTTTCCCCTGTGAACACCTGCTAATGACGGCTGTTGCAGCTAATTTTTCTCAGGTGTTGGCGTCACCATGGAATTTTAGCGAGCCCGTGGGAGGCGCAACCCATCTCCGCTGGTCCGTTGTATGTGTGGGCGTCTCTGCGGCATTTTTTCGAACACCTTCAGTGCATCGCACAGCTGAATCCGCCTTGGCCCTTGTTGCAGCTGCTGAGAATGGGGTGCCTTCGAACACCCACTCACAACAGTTTTTCCACACCCACTACATCACCATACAACCATTTATAAATAGTTCATCACTACCTTCAGCCTGGTCCAGCCATCGTGCTATCACTGCCTTCAACCTGGTCCAACCGACTCCAATCATCTCTGGTCCTCTCTCGCCCTCGCGTGGCCTTTCATTCTCGCCCTTGCAGTGGCTGAGGATTAATATGGTTGATGGCGGGGAAGACTGAACTCAGAAGAGTTTTTTTGAGAACAAAGAGGAAGAAGTTGACGAGGGATTGATGTTCGATGGCCTGCGACCTCCTCGACGCGGGAGAGGGGGCTGCGGACGAAGAACAGGGACAGGAAGAAGTGGAAGAGGGTTTTAATTTGAGAAAAACAAATTTAGGGCGTGTTTGTTTCGTCGCAAAACGTCGCAAAACGCAAGTTATAAAACTTCTTTTTCATTTTCTGCTGTTTGTTTCGCTGAAAAACAAGTTAAAAAATGTAACTCTTCTTTTCTCATTTGCAGTTGCTATAGTTAAATTTGTGATCATGTAATTCTCACTTTTACACTCATATTTTCTCACTTGCAGTTGCTACAGTTAATTTTGTGGTCATGTAACTCTCACTTGTAGAACACGTACAGTTCAAAACAGTTATTTGATAATCAATATATAATTTAATATTATTAAATATTTAATATTTTAAATAGTGTTCAATTTCTTATTTAATTATTTTATATTTCTAATCTTTAATTTTTTTTATTGTTTTTAATATTGTTTTAATATTTAATATTTTACCATTTTAATTTAATATTTTAATTTAATATTTTATTAATACTTATTCCATTTTTTATTATTTTATTTAGAGTTAATATTTTATTAATATAACAATATTATACTTTAATATAAAATTAGTATATATTTAATTATTTATTTTTTAATATAAAAAATTACTTTATTAATATCATAATATATTTTATTATTATATTAATATTTTATTATGTTAATATTGTAATAATAATTCAGTATAATAATACTATAATGATAATTTATTATTAAATTATAATTATATTTTACTTTGTTAATTTTATATTTCTATAATATTACAATAATATTGTAATAAAATTTATATTATAATAATTTTCAAGTATTTTTAATATTATAATATTATAACTATATTTTATTATTTTTTAAGATTTTTTAATATTTATATTTTATTAGTATTCTTAAAATTTTATTAATGTTCTTTAGATTTTCTTAAAATTTTATATTATTTATTTAGTTAATATTTTAGTAATATTTTACTATTTATACTAATATTTTTTTAATATTATTGTTATAAATAAAATATTAAGTTTATTAATTTTTTATCTCAAATTTATTAATACAATTTAATTTGCAATAGTAAATTTAATTTAATAGTATTTATAATATTTAAATCACTGCTACAGTTAATTTTGTGGTCAACTTTTTCACTTACACTTTTACATTACCAACCAAATACCGTAAAACACAATATACTTTACCATTTACACTTTCA
Source organism: Agave tequilana (assembly GCA_038442645.1). NCBI lineage: Eukaryota > Viridiplantae > Streptophyta > Magnoliopsida > Asparagales > Asparagaceae > Agave > Agave tequilana. The sequence continues at coordinate 56,806 of JAVJIF010006692.1, read as the reverse complement.
CTTTATCAATCAAACACCGTAAAACACAATATATTTTTCTATTTACACGTCACTTTATCAACCAAGCACCGTAAAACACAATATATTTTCTCTGTTACAGTTCACTTTTTTCATTTTCATTTTACGACTTACGACTTGCGACGTTTTGCAACGAAACCAACATGTTAATCTCTTTTTGGAGTTAACTAACAGAGGTTAATGCTTTTTGGAGTTAATACCTTTTTAAACTTCTAATTTCGGCAGCGCAAATCCTAACCATCTATCTCATCATCCAATGGTTGAAAAATTGAGAGAAGGAGATCATTCTTCTCTCAAGAGGAGAATAGTCCCCACCCCCCCCCCCCCCCCCCCCCCCCCCCCCCCCCCCCCCAACCCTTTCTGTGTGTGTGTGTGTAATTAAATACTTAAAAATTATTTTATGCAGCAAAAGTTATTACATTAGTAAAAAAATAATTTTTGATTAAATAAAATAAAATTAAGAGCTTTTAAGTGAGCTAAAACTAACAATTATATTAAATTTTTAGTTTACATAAAAGGAGATGTGGTTCAGAAATTAAAATCAAAACCTAAAATTGATAATATTTAACAATTAAATCATATAAATTTATAACAATTTAAAACAAAAAGACAATAAAAAATTTATTAATAACAAAATTTCAGTTGATTTAATAAAAAAAATTTGCCTGATAACGTAGACAGGCACTTAAAACAATCAGAATTTGAAATTAAATGAACCGAATTTCCAGACCTTGTAGGCGACGAAGAGAGAGACGGCGCCGCCCCCGACGGCGCCGAAGACGCCGGCGGTTATGATGATGATGAGGGAGGTCTTGGTGACAGATCTGTTACTGGCGGAGGAGACGGGGTCGCCGTAGAGGTTGGGGTTGCCGGCGAAGGCAGAGGAGTTGAATTTGGAAAGGGCGGCGGGATCTGGCCGGAGAGATCGTTGCCGGAGAGATCGAGATCCTTGAGTCGGACGAGGCGGGACAAAGAGGAAGGGATGGGGCCGGAGAGGGAGTTGGAGGCGAGGCGGAGCTTGTTGAGGAACGTACAGTCGGAGAGGTTGGAAGGGATGGGGCCAGTGAGGGAGTTGCCGGAGAGGTCGAGGTTGACGAGGTACGGGAGCCAGGTGCAGAGGTCGGGGGGGATGGGGCCGGAGAGGGAGTTGGAGGAGAGGTCGAGGGTGGTGACGGAGGAGCAGAGGCGGAGGGCGGACGGGAGATGGCCGGAGAGGGAGGAGGAAGGGAGGGAGAGGGAGATGACGCGGTTCTGGTAGATGCTCCAGCACGTGACTCCCGAGAAGGTGCAGATGAAACCGACGGAGGAGTTGGAGAAGTTCCAGGAGAGGAGGTGACCGTCGGGGTCGGCGACCGAGGACTTGAAGTCGCGGAGGCACGTGACGTCGTCCTCGCCGGTGGCGTGGGGGATGAGGAGGAGGAGGAGGAGGGCTGCGGGGGTCATGGTGGCGGCTGAGGAGTGTGGTCAAGAATCAGAGTGGGAGTGGGGGGAGAGGGCCGGCTTGTTTGGCTTGCGAGGACTTTGACTTTGAAAGTTTCTAGTTTATTAGGGCATCTCCAATCAACCCCTCCATTTTGGAGTGTACTTTCACTCCAAAATGGAGTGTTCAACCAAAACTCCTCCAACCCATCACTCCATTTTTCACTTCAAATAGCATATTCCTTATATATTTTATTATTATTACTTTTAATATTATATTAAAATACTATTAATACTACTAAACTAATAATAATTTAAAAAAAAAAAAAACAAACCTAAAATTATAATTGGCACCCGGCAAAATGCCGGGTGCTACAGTGCCACGCCATTTCTGGCGTGGCACTGTAGCACCCGGCAATTTGCCGGGTGCTTTTCATCTCCGGTTGGAGATGAAAACAATCCAACCCACGCCAAAATTGGCGTGGGTTGGAGATGGCCTTAGAGAGGTACGCGATTCATAAATGGAGCTGTGGAAATTTTTTTTCTTTTATTAAACGAAAGGGAAAGGGCTTGGAGAGAAAAAAAAAAAGATCACGGTACTGAGAATTTTGGTAAACATTAGGACAGGATAGAGATATTTTGCAACTCAAAACTTTTACTATCCTTTTCTTCTTCTTGTTTTTTTCCTTTTTATTTTATTTTTATTTTATGCTGTTTCTTTTTCACTACCAATGTTTCACGATAAAATCTTTGTAAGACTAAAAATATCAATAGTCACTTGTGTAATGCGTTTGATATGTGGTGGGAGCAAATCACTTAATTTAAACTTTTACGGTAACCTATCTCATTTCAATTTATCAAAACGTCGTAATTAAATTGAGCAGCTTTCTCTAAAAGATGGTAAAGGTGATATTTTCAATTACACGATGGTATTTTGAGAAGTTTAATTGAGACACGTGAAATCGCGGGACTTGTCACCCATTAACGCAAAAGCACAAGTTAACATGACACATAACACAATGGGTATTCATTGTGCTGATTTTCACATTTCAAAAAGATTTATTGGCAAACTATAATATTATATAAAGATTTATGGCTAATTTTCTTAAAACTATCTCAATGGTTCATCATTTTTCTAAAACATTACTATGAACTTTTATAAATTATCACCATTTTCTCTTAAATGGTATTGGACTATTGAGATTAAATCTTTGAGAATCCATATTTAGATTTAATTATTGTTGGGGTTTTTAATGTATTTCTTGAAAAATTCTAATCTAGAAATCTATTATTTTAAGACATAATCTACTGCAATTAAATTTAATGCAATAATATAATGAAAAGGGAAAAACACTGCCCCGCCCTAGAAGACTCAGTCACTGCCCCAGAAGACAGACACCCGCCCTATCGCTCAGGCATTAGATCGGTCGCTGTTGACTAGTGGTAAAAGCCCCTAACAACACCAGCACTCGGGCTTGAGTGTAAGCCTGGGCCGCTGCTCGGACTTGGAACAGTCGCTCGCGAAAAATAAGAAGAAAGTAGGAAAATTTTTAAGACAACAAGAAAAATTCATGTCTCTTTCTCGGCTGTAGTGTTAGTGCAAGAGAAAGAAAGAAAGAAGATAAGAGGAGGTATATGTTTCTGAACAAGGAGGGTTCTATTTATTGCTTTCAGAACACTCTCATTCTCATCTCTTATTCCATGTTAGACTAAATATATAGGCTAAATGAACACTAGTGGGTAAAATCAAACTTTCCCATGGGGTTGTCATCTCCAATTACCAGCCCCGAGACTTTGTACATCTCATGAAGGGAAAGCCCCATTTCTCCGATGGGAGTAAAAAACGCGCAAGTTTCTGGATTGTACCGCTCCAGGACAACGTAGAAATGCTGGTTGCTCTGCGGAATACCATACTGGACAACCCTAAAAATCCCGTATAGTTTTGCTTGCAGCAAAAGGTCTTCAAACTCTGCGAGAGCGAACCCTATCATTCTGCCCCACTAAATCTTGTCGGTAGAGTGAATCCACTCAATCGTACAGAATTCCGAAGAAAAATCACTCCTCACATTCAGGAATTGTTTGATGAAGGTGGCTGCCAGTTGTGGACTCTCTCTTGTCGAGTATTCAGCTCTGACCAATTCAGGCTGCAACCCAAGCACGTCTCTCCCATGACCGACTGTGTAAATGTTGTGGACACCTATCTTGCCTAGGAAAACTCCAGAGATTGGCTTAACCAGCTCCCAGTCCATCATCTGACGTATGGACATATGCTGCAGATATGCTAGTGGATACATCCACTCTATGTTCGGGAGAAAGAATCTCCTATTACCAATTGACAGAGCCACTTATAATCTCTATCATAAAGAACTGCTTCATCCTCCTCATTCGAATCACCAAAGAAGAAGTCAGGCTTCCTTAATAGTGCATGGGAATCTGATTCGAACCGACCATCTAAAATGATATCCCGGAGAGTAAGCATACTGGCGTTGCTGACCCAGCTCCGTCCCTCCCTCGAATTATCAGCAATTACTGGAGCAGTCTTCTGAAGAACAAAAATCATATTCTGGTCAGCACCACCAACATGTCCAAAATGGCGCTTCTTGGACAAAGGATTAGAGGAATACTGTTTGGTGGGAAAAATTGAAGATCGAGGTGTAAATTCTTTATTTGATTGTAAAGAAAATTACAGCAGATCAATAATCCTTTTACAAGAGAGGGGGGGTATTCAAGCTCAAATCTCCCCTTTGTTTAATGTCAGATTTTTGATGTGGCGATGGAAAGTGAATCTTGTTTTCTGTTGACCGGGTGAACGTCGGGACCTCTTGGGAATCCTCTCTTTGGATGATGGACGAAGTAGCACAGCTTCTGTCCAACAAGAATCTCAAAGAGATTGTAGGCAAAAACAAGCTTGTACGCAGCAAGTTGTTAGAAGAGTTGAACTCTCTCTTTCTTTTCAGCTGGAGATCTTGGTGCTTCTAGGCTTGCAACCGAAGTTTTTCTGACCAAAAAAATCTCCGATCCCTCTTTCATAGCAAATTTATAGAGGCTTCAGAGGGTAAACATATCCTCCTAAAAACGCTCCATAATGGGGGTTAACTCCCTCATTACGTGAGCAGTAATTGACCCAGTAATGAGGGCAGTTATAACCAAGACGCAGGGCTTTGGGCCTCAAGTTTTTCCATTGAGGTGATGCTTGAGAAACGCGAGCTTCCAATTCTGCGTCAAGCTTCACATGAGACGCGGGCTTTGGACTCTGCGTCTTGGTACTACAATAATGCTGAGACGCGGCCTTCACACTCCGCGTCTTGGTCCTTACAGTGATGTTGGGACGCGGGTTTCAACCCTCGCGTCTTGGTGCTGCGCTGGTGGCGATGATTAGCCTTGCGTCTGAAGTTTGGATTCTGCTTTTTAACGACTTGTCTTCAGTGATTTTTGTTGGCCCGGAGGCCTTCCTCTCTAGTTTTGATGATGATTAACTCATGTAGTTATGTTTACTAATAATCTTGTGATTTTAGTTTCAGATCATTTAGCAAGATATTAGTTGGTGATTGCTTCAAAAAGAGGAGTTTAGAAGCCTTCACTTGGTGATTCTCGAGCCCGAGCGTCAAGATCATTCATTGCCATGCTCGTTGGATCACGGAGTTTGGACCGAGTCGACTTGAAGATGGAAGATCGTCAAGAAGACTTAGGTATCCATAGTTTAGTGTGTTTAGATCCATTTGTAAAGCTTAGTATAGTTGATATGCTCAAGTTCACAACACACACACGTTTTATGTTTGGATATTGGTTTTTCGGTTTTGGTTTAACCAATATTTGTTTTTCATGAATAGTTGATCAAAACAAGTTTAATTAGTTTATGTATAGTAGATTCATTCTATACATGCATGCTTAACTTTTAAACAAACTTATTTTGACTTTCCTATTCATGTACTGAAAATCCAAGTTTGATAAAATACAGTTTTTGGTAAAAATGATAAGACACAAAAATAGTCTAACTTGCTTGATATTTGAGTTGAAATTTTTATCACATGTTTATATATCAATGCAAAATGTTAAAACTATTTTTGGGGATTTTTATATATTTTACAAGATTTATTAAAATATTTTTAACATGATTTTCTGACCCAGGATAGTGGTTGACAGGTCAGGTCGGTCGACCGCACGGTCGACCGAACCAAGGGCTAGTCGACCGTGCGGTCGACTGACGTGCACAGCTTTGTGCACGTCTGGCAGACACATGGGCCGGTCGACCGGTCGGTCGACCGGACCAGAGAGCAGTGCTCTCTGTATCTGGGCGGTCGACCGGGCTGCTCCAACGGTCGGAAATCCGACCGTTAGCGGTCGACCGCAAGCCTGTCAGGCTGACAGATCAGCCTAACGGCTAGTTTTCTTTTGGGGCTATAAATACCCCATCTCTTGGGGATTTTGACAAGACTTTTGACAAGAAAATTTTCAGAGTTTCTCTAGTGTTTAAACAAGTTTTCAAATTAGTTTTTGTGCCAAAAAGCTTCATTTATTTTGTTTTAAGTGTTTTGTTTATTTCAAAGAAATTAGGTTTTGGGAATTGTTTTTGAGCTAAAATTTCTATATCATTTTTGGTGTTTTACCAAGAGTATTTCTTTGATCAAAACACTTAGTTTTCCACACTTGAGCTATATCTTCTATCCTAATCTATTAGGATCCTTGTTTTGTGGAAAAGAGATTGGTTTGTGGTTGAGATATACCACTAGTTGTAAACCCTTTCATTATTGGGTTGCTCCCTCTTTGGTAGAGGTTGAGATTGTGGTTTACTCTCTCTTGGTGAGGTGGAGTTGGAGTTGGTTTGTATCCCTCAAGTGTGAGGTGGATTGTTGTTGTTTGGCTACGGGCCTACCCCTCGGTTGTGAGGCGGTGTTTGAGAGAGGAGTTCGGTACTCCTATTGTTATAACAAATCCTCCTCGGTGGAGGTTCCCTCGGTGGGAGTATAGTGGATTAGAAATCCTTCTCGGTGAAGGCGGGGACGTAGAGCTAGGGGCTCGAACCTCGAAACATATCTTTGTGTTTGGGTTTGATCCATTGTCTCTTAACTCTCTCTCTTTATTTGTGTTGTGCATAGCATCATTCATTCATATCTTGTATGCTTGTGCTGTACTTGCATTTGATTATATTGCTTATCCTTATATGCTTGGATTGTTTGTGTGTGCCTCACTTATACTTAACCACAAGAGCTTCATATAGCACCTCAACCCTTATCTAGGGGAATCAAGAGGAGTTAGTCCAGAGCCCTTCATGGGGAATTCGGCTACACTTGTTGGTTGTATTAAGTGTGTTGCAAAATAGTTTTTAGCTTCCGCATTTAGTTCACTAGATTAGCATATCACCTATTCACCCCCCCTCTAGGTGATTTCAATTGGTATCAGAGCCTACGCTCCTGATACTTAGGCTTAACATCCTAGGAGTGAGATCCTTGTTTGCTAATCTATCATTTGTATTTGCTTGTTTGCACACATTTAGTTTGGACCCATGGACTTCATGACCCCACCTATGTTTGACCCTTCCAACATTATTGTTTGGAAGACTAGGATGTCTATTTACCTACAAACCCTAGGATATAAGGTTCACCTTGCCATTACCAAGGAATCATACCTTAGTGATAGCAAGCATATAGAGGCCAATGCACTAGCCCTTGAGGCTATTAGAAGCACATTAAATAAAGATTATCTTATGCTTGTTTCTAATCTTGATTCCGCTTTTGTAGTGTGGAACAAGTTGACAACCACAACCACCTCCGAGCTTCACTTGTAAATCCAACAAGAGGAGGAGTCTAGTGGAGAATCCGACTCACAATGCTTAATGGTCCAAGGGAATGACTCCCTTGAGGTACAATCGGAATCTCAACTAGATTGTTTTGATGCTAGTTCTTCATGTGATGAATTTGTTGATGCCCATGCTTTGAATGAAGAACTCTCAATTGTTTGTGAAAAATTGATTGAAAAATATAAGATTTTGAAAAAGAAAAGTCTAGGCCTTAACAATGATAATAAAGATTTGTTTTCTAGACTTAATATGGTTTTGCAAGAGAAGGTGGAGATTTCTAATGAAAGGGATTCATTGAAATCTCAACTTGATCTTGCGCTAAAAGAAATAAATTTTTAAAATCTAAAAATGATTGTGAAACACTTTTGAAGAAAAACGAAAATTTGTCTTCAAAAGTTAATTTTGTTTTAAAAGAGAATGTTGTTTTGAAAAACAAAATAATTTCCATTTCAAATGATTTAAATGTTTGTTTAAAGAAAAATGTTTCTTTGGAAATAAGATTGATGCTCATGTTTGCCATGCTAGGGTAGTGTCACCTAGATCACCCCTTGCATGCCCCACTTCTTCTTTGATTAAAAATGATATAAATGTTTTAAAGAAGAATATGGATTGTTTGGGCTCCACTTTGAGCCATTGTGCCAAGAGCCATACATGTTTGGAATCCTTGTTTCGAAAGAAACAAGTTCCATCTATTATGCATGCACACTCTTCACGGCATACACATGCTCCTCACGGACACCATCATCACTTGTATGCTCGTGTGTACACTTGTACACATTGTGGACGTAAGGGCCACCTTGCTAAATTTTGTTATGATAGAATACATGTTTCAAATTTAGCAAAGAATTTTGTTTGGGTTAGAGAAGGTACTAACCCCCATGGACCCAATAAGATATGGGTACCAAAGACCACCCCTCTTGTTTATGATGTAGGTGTGGGCTCTCACATGACGTGAGAGTAGCGGTACCTTGGAGTGGATGCGTTCCGAGCTTTATGGAGACTATTTGGATGCATCACTTTCAAGGGAAGTTTGGTGGGAGGACCACCTTGGTTTGGAGAACTAGAGCGGTGCCTTCATCAGTTTTGGTATCGATCTCTAACTCCCGTTTATTTACATGCTTTCATATCATTTGTTTTATAGCATGTTTTGATGTTTATAGATTAGTATGTAAATGCCATGATTATTAGACCCTTGACATGCATGTATAGCCTTTTGAGACACCCATGTTTAAATGGACTATTATTTTGTGTTCTCACCATTTGTTTAGCTATCATGTTTATCATAGGTTTAATAACATGTGAATTTTCTTAATAATCATGTTTATGTTTCTTCATGATGATTTATATTCTTATTTTTATGCTTCATGCGTTGATTACATGTTTAGATGTTATTTTTCATTAAAACTTGGTATATACTTGTACATATAGTGGGCCACAAATTGATCTATATATGTTTGTGCTTGAATGCTTATTTGAACCCATTAAATATGCTAGTATAGTCTAGTTTTGATGATTCATGCATTTAAACTTGTATTCCCATTTTTGAATTTGTTTTATGTGTATGAGTTTCCATTTCATGTATATGTGTATTTTTGCCAAACTTTAAGATATACATGTATACCCCTTGAGTCATTTGCCTTTCATGCAAATCTATATATATGGACTCAAATTGTGTTTAGGGTATGTATGTATACTTCTTGTGTTGACAAATCATACATATACCTTAAAATGAAATTATTTTAATGAAAATTTAGTTATTCATGTTTTCATGAATTTATGTTTAAACTTCATGTATATGTCTATCTTGTCCAAACTATTAGATATACATATATATCCTTTTGAGCCACGTGCCTTCATGCATATATCTTTGTGGACTCTTTGTGTTTGGATATGTATGTATACTTTAGTTTGTATAAGACATACATATACCTTGAAGATTAAATAAGTTTTGATGATTTTCTTGTTTCAAGGAATATTAAGCTAAATTGAGTACTTTCATAATCATGATCTTCACATTGTATTTGTACACTCACATTTCTTGTTTACTCATGTTTTGTTTTCATGAGTTATATTTATGCTTCATTGATTATGAGTGTTAGCTATTTTGTGAATTTCATGTGTTTCATGAAAAATATTTTTGTTTTATTCCTTATTTGAAGGATTTCGTACTAGTTTATAAGTTTTTCCATTTAACTAGTTACGATATTCTTCGTTATGGTAGAGTTTTTTCAAACATACTTCAATTTTCAAACCTATTTTTGAAAACCCCTACCTTCCAAGGGTGGTTGGATGGGAAATCATGCTCATGTATGCTTTATATTGAAAATCATTTTAAACTTGAACATGATTGGGAGGATAGGTTGTATGAGTTATACTTTAATATTATTGTTGTTTCAATTGGTATCATTGGATTCTTTCAATTGGTATCAATTTTGACATTTTTGTATACTCATATATATTTTTATGTATGTATGCTTACACTTCAAATAGTATCAATTTCGATTGGTATCTAATTTTCATACATATATATATTTTGTTTATGCTAAGCTTGAGCTCCATCTTTGTTTCAATTGATTTAGCTTTCAATTAGTATTCAAGCATACGCATTGCTTTTGTTTATTTTTCATAAAGGGGGAGAAAATTCGATTTTCATATTTCAATTGGTATTTGTATTTCCACTCCCTTACTTTATGATAGAAAATAAAAATTTTAAATTGATATCATATGTTTAAAAGAAAAATACTCTCTTTTGATATCAAAATGTTTATTTGAATGATTTAAATTGAAATCTCAAATTTTTGTTTTGATTTGTATTGCCTATATGCAAGGAGAGCTTAACATCTCTTCTACATATAGATTCATGTTGAGTGTATCTTGTATTGAGGAGCTTGACATCTCATCTTTATGTGGTACACGTGTGTAGGGGGAGCTTCACATCTCCTCTTAAGCATTGCATAGTGTACGTTATGTGAATTAGGGCTTGTCATCCCTCCTTCATGTAATGTATCTATGTAGGGAAGCTTCACATCTTCCTCTTCATGAATGTATATAGCATATGCTATTTATTTATTGATCTATGTTTACTTTCAATTGGTATCAAGATGCTACTTTGACATATTTTCAATTGATATCTTAATTGATTGTCACCCCTATATTGATATTTTTTGTTTTTAGACAAAAAGGGGGAGAAAAATTTATTGTTTTGTTTTTACTTTTACCCCTTTATTGATGATTGACAAAAAGGGGGAGAATTATTTGAGAGTTTAACATACATATATAAACTCAAACTCTTCTCTATATATGCATGATTGGTACATGTTTTTATATGCATATTTTGAAATCACCTAGAGGGGGTGAATAGGTGATAATGCTAATCAATGCACAATTAAAAATTTATGATGCAACAATCAACCCAAAACAAGACTAGAAGATGAATACCCCGTGAAGGGCTCTGAACTCCTTCCTCGTGATTCCTCTTGATAAGAGTTAGAGGTGCGCAATGCAATCTTATTATATGAGTATTTGATTGACAATATGAATATGCAACAAGTGAATAAAGCAATGAATATATATATAGAGCAAGTAATTGAAGCAAGTAATTAAAACAAATAATTGAAGTAAGAATATAATGCAAGAGATAAGAGCAAGTAAACCAAACGCAAACACCGAGAATTTTTCCGAGGTTCGAGCACCCAGCTCTACGTCCCCGCCTTCCCCAGAAGGATTTCTAACCACTATAACTTCACAAAGAGTTACAATCACACCGGAGTACCCAACTCCACAATCTCGAATACAAGTATTTCTTGGTGATCAAAAGATCACAAACTCTCTTTTGCAAAAGCCTCTTTCCCTTACAAGAACCCTGTAGAACAATGGTTAGAATTGAAGCTCAAATATTGTAAGTGAAAAAGAAAAAGAACTTGAGAGAGTTTAGAAACTAAAACTTCAGGAATGAGAGATTCTTCAGCACAAAAACCAATGACCAAACTCTTTTGAAAGCCTTTGAAAACTTTGAATATTTTGCCAATGCTTGTTGTGAAAAACTCTACCCTAATGACCCATTTATATAGGATTGAGGAAGAGTAAACATAGAAAAGTTTTACCTGAATATAAGAGGAAGAAATTGACCCTCTAATACAGCTAACCACGTTTTATTTAAACTTAAGCACATTTTGAAAACATGTTAAAAATCAGCCTCCAGAAAATTAGCTATTACTGCCAATCTGGCAGATTGGTCAACTTTGAGCACATTTTTTAGGCTGCAGACATTCGAATTCAGAATAATATATATAAGAATAATATGTATATCTTTAAGTCTTGTTTTTAATGCAACTGAAATCAACTCAATATCAATTTTTATGAGAAAGTTATCAATAAAACACTGACAGGTGTCAAAACAGAAACTGTAAGCTATTTTCAGAACAAGAACAGAGTTCAACCAAATATTTGACATCTTTAAAATTTGAATCTGAAAATGATTATTGAGTAAGAAATTTAGATCTGAAAGTTATATTTGAAATGCAAGTTAAATTATGTTATTTGAATATAAGAATAAAAAGTTATGATAACAACTATAAAAGGGTGTCAAACAGATCAGCAGAACTAAAACTGGTTCAAATCCAAAACCCGATATATGTACTTGAAATCTAAAACCGATTAAATCAAAAACCAAACGTATTGAATTAATGTGTGTGTATTTGAGCTTCAACCTATCCACTATTCTTTAACAAAACTGTAAAACTAAAAACAAAACTAATGAAGTCTCTTGAGCCATGCAATGCCATGCTAGATCATTCTCTTCTATGATCATTCCTTCTTGTGCCTTTTGCCTTATTTGCTTCATGAACCTAGAAAGTCTTGCAATGGCCTTCAAAAATAGTACTAACCTGAAACTCATCTAGAACAAACTTATTAGTACCAATATAGCTCTTAAGTGTTTTGTTATCATCAAAACTCTAAACAAGTGGAGAATGTAACCTCTTGGGCCAACAATCTCCCCTTTTTGATGATGACAAAACAAATAGGCTATATTATCAAGATATAAAAGAGATATAAAAACTCCCCCTCAAATGATACTCTATTTTATCAAGTATAAAACATGAAAGCATATACATATATGAATATGTACAAAACATGAAACCTACATATACATATATGAGATAAACATGTACAATACATGAACATGTACAAAATATGAACATGTACAAAATATGAAACCAAAACATGAAATCACCAATACTTCTCCCCCTTTTTGTCATACATCAAAAAGGGTTAGGAAACAACCAATGACAATGCATAGATATGCATAAAATAAGCTTTTAATACCAAAATAAATCTTTACATGAACATGTTCTGAAATACACTCTTGATACCAATACTTGATACCAATATAAAAATATGCATAGCATAAATATGCATATAAATAAACTCAAATACTTCTCCCCCTTTTTGTCAATCATGAACAAAGGGGTCCAAGTAAGCAATAAAACATATTCTTCCAAAAAAATATCAATATAAGTGAATCATGATACCAATTGAAAGATAATCAATATAAATATGATATTCATTAAAAATCAAGTTTGGCAAAACTAAAATTTGTGATATTATTGAGCACAAATTAAACATATATGAGTATACAAAAAGAATATCAATATTGATACCAATTGAAACGATCCAATGATACCAATTGAAACAATAATAAGATCAAGTGTATACCTCATATAACCTACCACCCATTTCATGCACATGTTTTAAAATGATTTTCAATAATAACATACAAGGCATGGTCGCCCAACCAACCGCCCTTAAAAGGTAGGGGTTTTCAAAAATTATGATTTGAAAGTAAATAGATATAGTTTGAAAACTCTACCATGTGAAGAATACGAACTAGTTAAAAGAAAAATTTGTAAACTAATACGAAATCCTTCAAGTAAGGAATAAAATATATTTTATGAAAAACATGTAGATCACATGAGCATATATCATACTCATGAAAATAAAATCATGAGAAAACAATAAGTGAGGTGAGTGTACAAGATATATGTGAAACACATTATCATGAAAATATGCAATCAAGCTCAATTGAAATTCCTTTAAATATGAAAACATGAAAATCATGAAAATTTAATTTTGACGATTTTTATTAAAAAGCAAGTTATACTTCAAGGCATATGTATGTTTTGACAAAACAAAAGATATACATACATATCCCTAAATACAATTGAGTCCATAATAAAGATTTTCATGAAAAGCAAATGACTCAAGGGGTATACATGTATATCTTAAAGTTTGACAAAATAAACATATACATGAAGTGAAAACACATGATCATAAAACATGTCCAAAATGGGGAATACAATTTTAAAATGCATGAATCATCAAAACTAGAGTATACTAGCACATGAACGTTCAAGCACAAACATATAATGATCAATTTGTGGCCCACTATATATATCCTAGTTTTAATGAAAACTAACATCCAAACATGTAATCAAATCATGAAGCATAAAACAAGACATAAATCAACATGATAAATATAAATATGATCATTATGTAAATCCTCATGCTATTAGAACTATGATATACATAATAGCTAAACAATGGTGAGAACAAAAAAAATTGATCCATATAAACATGGGTGATCTCAAAAGCTATACATGCATGTCAAATGGTTTAATAATCATGGCATTATCATACTATTCAAAAACATGAAGCATCAAAATAATAAATCATAAACATCCATATGATCATTATGTATATGCATATGCATTAGATCTAGGACATACATATTAGTTTAAAACAAAGTGAGAACACAAATATATAAGTCCATATTAAACATGGGTGTCTCAAATAACTAACATGTATATCACTAATCTAACTAACATGGCATAATCATAATAATCAATAAACATGACATGCTATAAATTAAGGACATGAAAAGCATGCAAATATAAAACGGGAGTTAGAGATCGATAACAAAACCAATGAAGGCACCTCTCTAGTTCTCCAAACCAAGGTGGTCCTCCCACCAAACTCCCTTTGAAAGTGATGCATCCAAATTGTTTTCTTTAAGCACGGAATGCATCCACTCCAAGGTACCGCCACTCTCACGTGATGAGAGAGCCCACACCTTCATCAAATACCATAGGGGTGGTCTTTGGTACCCATTTTCTTTTGGGTCCATAGGGGTTAGTATCACGAATCCACACAAGATTATTTGTTCTATTAATTTGATCATAGCAAAACTTAGCTAAATGGCCATTTTTACCACAATAAGTACATCTATAAACTCTACCATATTTAAATGCATAATGAGTGTGTGGCTTACTAGCTTGTGACTTGTGAGCATGAGTGTATTTAACATGAGAAGTGTTATGTGAAGTGTTGACATGATGAGCATTTTTAGTATGGTTTGTTTTATCATTCTTAACAAGTGATGTGTGCTTCTTTGAAAACATATCCTCTAATTTCTTAGTATTAAAAGCACAATCTTTTAAAACATTTTCAAAATCAACAATTCTAGTTTTTAACAAAGAAAATTCATTTTCATCAACTTTTAGAAATTTTGCTTTACAAGCAACTTTATAAGCTTCAAATTCTCTTTTTGTTGAAACAAGGTTGGAAGAAATTTCATCCTTTTCTTGTGAAACAATAGCAAGTTGATTTTTAAGAAAAGCAATTTCCTTTTCCAATTTTGAACATTCTACCTTTTTATCATCATAGCTTTTAGAAAGTTCAACAAAGGCATGTACAAGCATTTCTTGACTTAATTCATTATCTTCATCAATAGGTTGAGAGGTTACCTTGGGTGTGTTTGCCATGAAACACATATTTGCCGTGTCCACCTCATCTTCGGACTCGCTTTCTGAATCCCAAGTGGCTTTGTATGCTTTCGTTTCAACCGGCCTCTTTTGTTTCAAGGAGGAAGTCACCTTTTTCTTGAACTCGGGACAATCGGCCATGATGTGCCCGGGTTTGCGGCAATTGAAGCATATGATTCTTCTCTCCTCCTTCCCTTCCAATTTCCTTTTAAAGTTGAGTTTGTTCTTGCGGTACAACCTCTTCACATTTCTTACTAGGAGAGATAGCTCCTCATCATCTTCTTCATTGTCGTCGATTGTGGAGGAAGACTTGAAGGCTATGGACTTCTTCTTTTGAGGTACCGCTTCTTCTCTTGCCTTCTTCTCCATCTCATGAGTCTTAAGGTTTCCAATAAGACTTATGAGATCCATTTCATCTTTATCATTCAACTCCTTTAAGGTGGTTGCCTTGATCTCCCATGATGAAGGAAGAGCTCGTATCACTTTGCGCACCTTTTGGTCGTTGCTTATCTCATCACCTAAAGAAGAAAGAGCATTAGTAATTTTAGTAAACCTTGTAATCATAGAATCAATAGGCTCATCTTCAAGCATTTTAAAACTTTCATCTTGGGACCTTAAGAGATCTATTTTGGCTCTCTTGACTTGTGAAGTCCCCTCATGTGTGACCAACAAGTGTTGCCAAATCTCATAGGCGGATTGGCAATGTATAACCCGTGTAAGATCATCCTCATTCAAGGCGGTGAGAAGGGAATTTTGGGCTTTAGAATTAGCCTCATATTCTTTGAAGGTAAAGTCGGACCAAGTGCTTTCCTCACTATCGGGTCTAACAAAGGGTTTGGTCAAGGATTTAGCCACTAAGCTACCTAAGGATTGTAGAAAAATAGTCATCCTAACCTTCCAAATAGGGAAATTGAGTCCATCAAATTTAGGAGGGGTCTTAATGTTGTCGGCCATATTTACTAGTGTATGAATGAAAGAATGCAAATGGTGATTAGCAAATTTTAGGATCTCTCTAAGGATGTTAAGCCAAAACCTAGAGTCCAAGCTCTGATACCAATTGAAATCACCTAGAGGGGGGGTGAATAGGTGATAATGCTAATCAATGCACAATTAAAAATTTATGATGCAACAATCAACCCAAAACAAGACTAGAAGCTGAATACCCCGTGAAGGGCTCTGAACTCCTTCCTCGTGATTCCTCTTGATAAGAGTTAGAGGTGCGCAATGCAATCTTGTTATATGAGTATTTGATTGACAATATGAATATGCAACAAGTGAATAAAGCAATGAATATATATATATAGAGCAATTAATTGAAGCAAGTAATTAAAACAAATAATTGAAGCAAGAATATAATGCAAGAGATAAGAGCAAGTAAACCAAATGCAAACACCGAGAATTTTTCCGAGGTTCGAGCACCCAGCTCTACGTCCCCGCCTTCCCCAGAAGGATTTCTAACCACTATAACTTCACAAAGAGTTACAATCACACCGGAGTACCCAACTCCACAATCTCGAATACAAGAATTTCTTGGTGATCAAAAGACCACAAACTCTCTTTTGCAAAAGCCTCTTTCCCTTACAAGAACCCTGTAGAACAATGGTTAGAATTGAAGCTCAAATATTGTAAGTGAAAAAGAAGAAGAACTTGAGAGAGTTTAGAAACTAAAACTTCAGGAATGAGAGATTCTTCAGCACAAAAACCAATGACCAAACTCTTTTGAAAGCCTTTGAAAACTTTGAATATTTTGCCAATGCTTGTTGTGAAAAACTCTACCCTAATGACCCCTTTATATAGGATTGAGGAAGAGTAAACATAGAAAAGTTTTACCTGAATATAAGAGGAAGAAATTGACCCTCTAATATAGCTAACCACGTTTTATTTAAACTTAAACACATTTTGAAAACATGTTAAAAATCAGCCTCCAGAAAATTAGCTATTACTGCCAATCTGGCAGATTGGTCAACTTTGAGCACATTTTGCAGGCTGCAGACATTCGAATTCAGAATAATGTATATAAGAATAATTTGTATATCTTTAAGTCTTGTTTTTAATGCAACTGAAATCAACTCAATATCAATTTTTATGAGAAAGTTATCAATAAAATACTGACAGGTGTCAAAACAGAAACTGTAAGCTATTTTCAGAACAAGAACAGAGTTCAACCAAATATTTGACATCTTTAAAATTTGAATCTGAAAATGATTATTGAGTAAGAAATTTAGATCTGAAAGTTATATTTGAAATGCAAGTTAAATTATGTTATTTGAATATAAGAATAAAAAGTTATGATAACAACTATAAAAGGGTGTCAAACAGATCAGCAGAACTAAAACTGGTTCAAATCCAAAACCCGATATATGTATTTGAAATCCAAAACCGATTAAATCAAAAACCAAACGTATTGAATTAATGTGTGTGTATTTGAGCTTCAACCTATCCACTATTCTTTAACAAAACTATAAAACTAAAAACAAAACTAATGAAGTCTCTTGAGCCATGCAAAGCCATGCAATGCCATGCTAGATCCTTCTCTTCTATGATCATTCCTTCTTGTGCCTTTTGCCTTATTTGCTTCATGAACCTAGAAAGTCTTGCAATGGCCTTCAAAAATAGTACTAACCTGAAACTCATCTAGAACAAACTTATTAGTACCAATATAGCTCTTAAGTGTTTTGTTATCATCAAAACTCTAAACAAGTGGAGAGTGTAACCTCTTGGGCCAACATATTTATGGTTTTGCATATATTAAGTTTAATTGGTATCTAGAGCATGTTTATTTATTTTTTGAAAATTTCATTGGTATCTAGAGCCTTTTATTGTTTATGCATATCTATGCATGTTTTATGTTTCATATTCATTACATATTTATGTTTATTTGTTTATGCATGAGTTAAGGGGGAGCTTCTTTGAAGCTTAACTTTAATCCATGCATATATAACTCCATGAGTTTTGTCATCATCAAAAAGGGGGAGATTGTTGGCCCGGAGGCCTTCCTCTCTAGTTTTGATGATGATTAACTCATGTAGTTATGTTTACAAATAATCTTGTGATTTTAGTTTCAGATCATTTAGCAAGATATTAGTTGGTGATTGCTTCAAAAAGAGGAGTTTGGAAGCCTTCACTTGGTGATTCCCGAGCTCGAGCGTCAAGATCATTCATAGCCATGCTCGTTGGATCACGGAGTTTGGACCGAGTCGACTTGAAGATGGAAGATCGTCAAGAAGACTTAGGTATCCATAGTTTAGTGTGTTTAGATCCATTTGTAAAGCTTAGTATAGTTGATATGCTCAAGTTCACAACACACACACGTTTTATGTTTGGATATTGGTTTTTCGGTTTTGGTTTAACCAATATTTGTTTTTCATGAATAGTTAATCAAAACAAGTTTAATTGGTTTATGTATAGTAGATTCATTCTATACATGCATGCTTAACTTTTAAACAAACTTATTTTAACCTTCCTATTCATGTATTAAAAAATCCAAGTTTGATAAAATACAGTTTTTGGTTTTTGGTAAAAATGATAAGACATAAAAATAGTCTAACTTGCTTGATATTTGAGTTAAAATTTTTATCACATGTTTATATATCAATGCAAAATGTTAAAACTATTTTTGGGGATTTTTATATATTTTACAAGATTTATTAAAATATTTTTAACATGATTTTCTGACCCAGGACAGTGGCTGACAGGTCAGGTCGGTCGACCGCACAGTCGACCGAACCAAGGGCCAGTCGACCGTACGGTCGACTGACGTGCATAGCTTTGTGCACGTCTGGCAGACACATGGGCCGGTCGACCGGTCGGTCGACCGGTCGGTCGACCGGACCAGAGAGCAGTGCTCTTTGTATCTGGGCGGTCGATCGGGCGGTCGACCGGGCTGCTCCAACGGTCGAAAATCCGACCATTGGCGGTCGACCGCAAGCCTTTCAGGCTGACAGATCAGCCTAACGGCTAGTTTTCTTTTGGGGCTATAAATACCCCATCTCTTTGGGGATTTTGACAAAACTTTTGACAAGAAAATTTTCAGAGTTTCTCTAGTGTTTAAACATGTTTTCAAAATAGTTTTTATGCCAAAAAGCTTCATTTATTTGTTTTAAGTGTTTTGTTTATTTCAAAGAAATTAGGTTTTGGGAATTGTTTTTGAGCTAAAATTTCTATATCATTTTTGGTGTTTTCCCAAGAGTATTTCTTTGATTAAAACACTTAGTTTTTCACACTTGAGCTATATCTTCTATCCTAATCTATTAGGATCCTTGTTTTGTGGAAAAGAAATTGGTTTGTGGTTGAGACATACCACTATTTGTAAACCCTTTCATTGTTGGGTTGCTCCCTCTTTGGTAGAGGTTGAGATTGTGGTTTACTCCCTCTTGGTGAGGTGGAGTTGGAGTTGGTTTGTATCCCTCAAGTGTGAGGTGGATTGGTTGTTGTTTGGCTACGGGCCTACCCCTCGGTTGTGAGGCGGTGTTTGAGAGAGGAGTTCGGTACTCCTATTGTTGTAACAAATCCTCCTCGGTGGAGGTTCCCTCGGTGGGAGTATAGTGGATTAGAAATCCTTCTCGGTGAAGGCGGGGACGTAGATCTAGGGGCTCGAACCTCGAAATATATCTTTTGTTTGCGTTTGATCCATTGTCTCTTAACTCTCTCTTTATTTGTGTTGTGCATAGCATCATTAATTCATATCTTGTATGCTTGTGTTGTCCTTGCATTTGATTCATATTACTTATCCTTATATGCTTGGATTGTTTGTGTGTGCCTCACTTATACTTAACCACAAGAGCTTCATATAGCACCTCAACCCTTATTTAGGGGAATCAAGAAGAGTTAGTTTAGAGCCCTTCACGGGGAATTCGGCTACACTTGTTGGTTGTATTAAGTGTGTTGCAAAATAGTTTTTAGCTTCCGCATTTAGTTCACTAGATTAGCATATCACCTATTCACCCTCCCTCTAGGTGATTTCAATTTTAGACAGCCTACAGAACCCCCTCCAAAGTTTTCGATATTCCGCAGTTGACTGGGATGGATTTCGAAATACTTTAGACTCTGGTTGAATTTATATTTCTCATGATTGGACTGACAATCATTTGAGATACTCTGAGCTTGATCTTGTCTGGAGTATAGTCTTCATGAGTGTACTGTAAAACCCTTTGAAGCTATCAGAGATGATCGTGGTGAGTGTCTAGATACGCAGTCCCGACTTTCTCAGTGCCCTGAGCTGGTTGTTGGTGTACTGTTGAACCAGGGGTAAATAGTCGTCTGCTTGTGCCAGTGTACTGTTAAACTAATTGCAGAAGTAAAGACTGGATGCAAGTCTTGTAGATGCAGGGGTCATGTTGCTCTAGAGATGCAATTCTCACTTGGAGTGGAGACGCATCTATTAATTTGCTGAAGAAACGCGGCCTCTGGAGGGACGCGATTTTTGAAGTGAAGACGCAGCTCTCACTCTGTTGACTAGGCGCGACTTTGGCCTTGCCGAGAGGCGCGACCTTCGGAGGGACGTGGTTTTTGCTAAACGCGGCCCGCGTTTTGGGTGCGTTGCCACATGTTCGGCGGAGTTGAAGGGATATTTTTCCTTTGACGCACGAAATTCGCGTCATATTTAAGACGCACGCCACGCGTCGGGCGGGGATTAGGCCTCGAGCCATGCGTCGCGTATCTCTGCGGATCACTGTGCCTATAAAAGACAACAGTCTTTCAAGAGTCATCATTAGACTCTTTCTTCTTCTTCTTCGCTGAGCATTATATCTAGGGCTAAGAAAAGCTTGAGGCTTTTTCCATTTTCACCGTCTTCAACACCGATCTCTCGGTCAAATGGCACCGAAGACCAAGCCTGTTTCCTCGTCCTCCAGCGCTGTCGCTCCGGAGATTCAAATGGGTGGTCCTTCCATGTAGGAGGCCCCCATTACAGGTAGTAAAATCATCTGATCTGGTTTCTGCCGTTGAAGAGGCTTACAGAGTTCTTTTAACTCTTAAGTCTCTTTTGAATGTGAACTGCCAACGTGAGGCTCATGCCCGTGTTTGATTTTCAGACGCGGCTCTTGAATTGGTAGGCAAGACGCGGGT
This sequence comes from Agave tequilana, assembly GCA_038442645.1. Lineage (NCBI taxonomy): Eukaryota > Viridiplantae > Streptophyta > Magnoliopsida > Asparagales > Asparagaceae > Agave > Agave tequilana. The sequence continues at coordinate 35,686 of JAVJIF010006692.1, read as the reverse complement.
TTCACGACCTCTACGTCTTTGTTTTATCAACTTGAGTCTGTATCTGGTCATTGAACGCAGGCCTCGTTGAGCCTTGCGTTTTGGACTCAATGCTCAGAATATTTCTAAGTGTGGAGAGTTCAAACGCAAACTGCTTATGATTCTCACGTCTTGTAAGATCGGACGCAAGTTTTACTGAGTCTCGCGTCTGAGTCTGATTCTTAGAAACTTTTCTAAGTTATGAATTTTGAAATGCGAGCTTCATGCAAGCCTCACATTTTTGAGTCTAGACGCGGATTTGGCTGACTTCCGCGTCTAGATTCATTCCTGCGTTTGAATTTCCAACATCTAGCCATTTCCTTTCAGATTTCTGACTAAATGTTGTCTTCTTTGCAGTGTGATACTCTTCCCCCCGTCCAAGAAGTGTCATTTTGGGCACGTAGGTGGCGCTGATCGAAATCTGACTTTCATACTTCAGAAGATTGCCCCTGTAACCACTGGCAAGTCAAAGGAGCGAAAGGAGATGATCTCTAAGGCTAGTATGGCGACCCTCCAGGAGATTATAGGTTGTTCGAGACGGATTCCCGCACTCCGTTACAGAGGCCTGCTTTCCTCTTTGGTGACGATATTGATGAGGATGATAGGATTCTTCATGACGGAGATTAAAAATGGCTCCGTTAGATAGGGGACAGGAGGTTCTTTCTTCCCAATATGGAGAGGATGTATTCCTTATCCTATCTTCAACACATGTCCGTTCATCGTGCAATGGATTGGGATCTTTCCCGTTTTGTCTCCGGCGTGTCTCTCGGCAGATTAGGTGCAAAAGAAGTACACTCTGCTGGCCATGGGAAAAAGGTCTTTGGTTTATTTTTCGGGTTAGTCAGGCCTGAATATCCGAGAGAAGAAACCCCTCAGCTTGGCGCTACTTTCATTAACCAGTTTTTGAAAGTTAGGGGTGATTTTCACGTCGACTTTCGTCTGCTCGGGTGGGTCCATTCTACCAACAAATCATGGTGGGGTAGAATGGTTGGATTTGTTCTTGTCAAGCTCGGAGCCCTGCTGCAACAGGTGGGGTTATATCACTCGGTCAGGGCCTTATAGTATGGCCTCTCGCAAAGTTCCCATAATTTTTATGATGTCCTAGAGCACTATAATCCTCTGACGGGCACATTTTTACTCCAGTCGGAGAGTTGGGGCTCGCTCTTCATGAGCTATACGAAGTCTCGGGGCAAGTTATGGGAGATGCCCCTTATGAAGAATACGTCCCGACTTTTGAGGACTCTTGAGGAAATAGGACCCTCAGGTGTATGAGACATACTGGGAAGTGTTGTGCCACTTTCACATCTGCGGGCAGATATCCTCCTAGAGGAACAGGGGTGTCAAGCAGATGTCCTGGGTGAGCTATTTGTTCAATGGCATAAATAAGAAGGACAGCCCAGTGACTAGTCTGGCTCCTTGCACTGACGAGAAAATTGCTGAGAGGATCAATGCCTCTACAAGTTCGTACACCACTGAATCGAACGAGGACACTTTCAAACCTGATACGGTATTTGAAAGTTTTCATCATCAGGCCCGAATTTCCATTTCTAACCGGGCTCTATTGGCGGGCTTCCTTATGCTGTGGCTGAACGTTGTGTGGTGCCAACATTGCCACATGAAGTAATTGTTGCTGATGTGGTGTACCCGGCAGTCTTGCTCGTCTACGGGAAGTCTATCGCTCTCCTTCCAGCGATGGTGACAGGAATCCAGAGCGGATTATGGGCTCTGGTTAAAAGCCTGTGCCAAGTGGAGGCCATTGTAGACTCTGAGGGCAGGCCAGTGGTCGATTCAGAGGGAAGGCCGCGAGTGAAGACCCCTAACCCCAGAATCGAGCTTTCATATACGTACTTGATGGCCTGGTACGTTATGCACTGCCCTCCGCTGATGACGGCGGTGCCTTCCTCTGTAGGTTTCGATCCCTTCGTGCAGAAGCTGGAGAATTCGAGCTGGTCTTGTTACTATATGTTCTATGTTCGGAAATGCATTCTGAACACTTTGAACTATCAGCTCGACCGTTGCTTTCCCGAGATTGCCGGTGCGTCCTACGGGAATAAATTTGCTGACCTTGCGGGACCAGATGATTTCACAAGGCCGCCATCGGGAGTCATCTGGTGGCTTATCAATATTTGGCCTGGATATCTGATCTTCCGGCAGGGAAATTCATGTACGATCGAGCCTTACATGCCAGTCGTTTCGCTTGGTAGTTCGGCTATGATTAACTATATGTCGGCAACCCCTATGCTGACCTCTGCTTCAGTGAAAATTTATTTAAAAGTGCTCGGGCATGGTACTACAGTGTAACTGAGGGACCAAAGCTGTTTTCAGCCTTCTTCATAAGACGCCCAATTATTATACCAGCCTCAGTTTCTAAATCTGGTATTCCATGGCTAGTAGGATGCCTGATTTTGGAATAAACACCTCTTGCATTAAGAGCATCAAAGTGTCTTATAAGGACAAGTTGGAGTCCAACAAACGTATAAGAGGTATGGACGAGTATCAAGCAGCCGAGAGAGAAACAGAAGGGAAAGTAAGGACGGGACTAAGGGCAGCAACACCTAAGGGGCAGCCTGCTAGAAAGAGTCAGCAGGCTGTGGCCAAACGTTCTCACGGCTTTGCTTCCAAGGGTGAGCATATCCCGAAGAAGGCTAGGAGGGAATCGGAGGCTGAAGCTTCAATGCCTAAGGTAGTTCCTTCTGGTGTTGAGAAGCAGGGGGATGAAGAAGAAGAGGAGGAATAAGTTCCCATCCTTCGCTCCTGAGATCTGCGTAGCCGGGGTCCCGTGATCCTAGAGGAGGGAGAGCTCGCGAATTAACCCATCATGGCTGAAGAGGTCGAGCGGCCTGAGTTGACTTGGTGAGGAGGGATGACGTTGAGATTTCAGGAGTCTCAGCTCAGCCCGGGCCTTCTTCAGTTCATGAGAGAAGGGTGGAGGTGCAACAGCCTGGGTCTCCTAGTGTATTGATGCCCACCTCATAGATTATCGATCCCAACCCTACTACTGGGGTCCTCAGTGGTAAAGCTTTGATCGCTGAGACCTCCTGTGTTGAGTTGTCGTCTTCCTCGTCCGAAGAACATGGATATTATTCTGGTAAGGAGGTCGATTTTGGTGACGAACCCGCTTTTCCGGACGCAAGCAAATTCTCGCACATCTCAGAGGAAGAGATACATGGTTACGACCCTGTGACGGCTCGCCGATAGCAAGGATCACTGCTACTGAAGGTACTTTCTTTGCCCTCCTGAACTGATACCCCATCAAGTTAGGAACAAGTTCTAACATTTTCTTTTGACTTTCTTCTATAGGGCTGGCTGCCAAGCCACACTTCTTCTCATGTTGAGGAGATGATCCAAGAGCTGGCCCAGCAGGAGGGACTTGAGGCTCCTGCTACCGGGATGCCTCAAGAGGGTGCAACCATCAAGGTCGGGGAGCCCTCATCCCTAAGTGGCTTATCCAAGGATTTGCCACCTTCAGATTCTTAACTTGGTAAAAGAATACTGACGTGTTGGATACTCTCTTTTTTATCATTACCACTGACATTTTAATGTTGTGATTTGCAGAAAGCACTGAGATAGCTCAAGTAGAGGATCCTGCGGCAAGCATTGGCGCAGAAGATAGCACAGTTCAAACTTCAGTTGGGGAACCCAGTGCCATAGAGTTTGTTGTTGCTTCTATCGCAGTGAAAGCTGCTACGCCAATAACTGTCCCGGAGGTATCGGTGATTTCCTCCGTCTAACGGCCTATTATCGACCTCACCCCTACACAAGTTGAATTGGTTCTCGTCTCTCGTTCAGTCATGTAAAGGGGGTCCGGGAGTACATCAGCAAGGCTATCTCCAGCTAATGACATCATGGAAGAGCTAGCACGTCAAATGGTGCAATATTTTTTTGCTTCCATGAGGTCCTGTATTGATTTGATCCTTTCTTGGGGCAGTTCTTTTGAATTTGCCCGGATACTTCTCAAAAACCAGATCGTGAACATTGATCATACTGGGAGTCCTTCGCAAGTTAGGGTGTGCCTGATGATGGTTGAACAGCTGGGGAGCCATCTGAAGGAGCTCAAGACCCTGGAGAATGCTGGCTCAATGGATGAGGCTCGGTCGACACTGAGTAAGCTCCTCGCTTCTCAAGAACAAGAGCGGAAGGAGATAGAGGAGCAAATGACTGAAGAGACCCGCCATCTCCAGCACTTCCAAGCTGATCATCAAAGACTAATTGGTGATTCAAAGGAATCTGAAATCGTCATCCAGAGTGCAGAGCAAGTTATCACCACTGCTCGAATTACTATTGCCAGGGCGCAAGCCTTGATTGAGGCCAATGAGCAGAAACTTGTTGTTGCTAGAAAAAGGCTGGAAGAGCTGAAAGCTGCCAGGACGCAGGTTCAAGAACACCTTACTACTCATTCCTCCAAGTTGGAGTCTCTTCAGGCGCAACTGGCTACGAAGAGATTTTTGTCTGAGGAGGAGCTGCGGACCCAAGCTCTGGTGGAGGCTGAAAGAGCACGTCAGCACGAGATGCATCGCCTCCGGGAACAAATATGTTCTTTGGAGAAGCAGGATTATTAGCCTTCTTCTCCTTTTTGTATTATGTTTTTTTTTGTAACACTCCATTTGCCAAATAAGATTGTTTGCATTACCTTTATCATTTTTGAGTCAAATAATAAAAGTCTTCAAAATTTTGTCTCATTTTTATCCCTTCAGATTCTGTATCGCCTGTGGATGAACTCAGTTTTCATAATCGTACTCCTTGACTATTTGTGGACACGCTGTCCTTAGTCGTTTTGATAAGGCACGGCCATGAATACTAAACTCAAGCTGTACTGAGTTTCTTGATTGAGACGCGGCTCTCATTTGTAGTGGAGACACGGTTCTGGGAGACGCGATTCTGACTCAATAATGAAGACTCCGTTCAGGCTCATCAAGGAAGACGCGCGAACCTTTCTTTTCGATAAGGACGCAGCTCTGGCTTAAAGACAAAAGGCGTGATTCTGAGATGCGAATTTGTGTTCTTCAATAAAGGGGACGCGACCTTCATATTTATGAAAGGACGCAGATCCATGGACGCGGCCCTTGGTTCTGTCAGGATGCAGAATTCAGGATACAGTGGAGACCCAGTTTTAGGTTCCTCAAGACTGACGCACGGGTCTCAGCTGGTTGATGGGGATGCGACACTGGCTCAATAGAGACGCAGCTCTGTTCCCTTGATAGGGTGCAAACTCAGGCTGTACTGAGTTCATGATGGAGACATGGCTTTCATCTTGCAGTGGGGGCGCAGTTTTGGGCTCTTCAAGAATGACGCGTGGGTCTCCGCTGGTTGTTGAGGACGCGGACTTCAGGACACAGCCTTTAAGTCTTGTGAATTGGTGTGAACTCAAGACGCAACCCTGAATAACCGTGGAGGGTTGGTCCCAATTCGCTGAGGAGACGCGGCTCTGAACCATTTCAGAAGACGTGGTTGCGGCTTCTTCAGTAGGAATGAAAGGAACACAGTCCTTGGATTTATGAAAGGTCGCGGATTTGTGGACGCGACCTTTGAGTCTGCGCCTGATGCAGCCTCCTAAGCGTCACATGCAACTCGTCTAAAGTTCTTGTTGGATCTTTTAATACCAAGTCGGCGTTAACGATTGGGGACTTGTGTTCTTCGATGTTTCTTGAAGTGGCAATCCACACGTCAGCTCCTTATTGGACTTTGACATTCGTGCGGGAATTAAGGCTGATGGCTTTGATTTTTATGCCATTAATTGTAAGCCTTATGGCTTGCCTATAAATAGGCCTCATCCCCTTAACAGTTTATTATTTAGACTGTTTCCCTTTGAGAGCATGCGCTCTGAGGGTCTTTGTCTTAATTTGTCCTTCCTCCCTTCAAAGGAATGTGTTCCAATGAACAACAAAAACTTAACGCTTCCATGCCTTCCAGACTCAAAGTCTTCGTTCTTTCCTTTAATCTTCTCCAGGGATTATCACAGTCAAGTGATTTCAAGATCAAAAAGTATCACTTTAAGTACCTTTTACAGCCGCGCCTTGATGCATAAAGTTCAACCTCTATAGAATTCTTCCCTGGGTAGGAACCACTTGTCGCCATGAAATACTCGGTCCCACTGAGTTTCTGTTTTCTTGTCCCTTGAAGAGATTCGATCTCTTGATCTTCTTTTGAATCTGACTGATGCGCCCATATTCGGAAGTCGCGTCTTTTAGATTTCTAGATGAAGCGCAAGTTGACTGACCTTGAACTCTAACTCAAAAATCCTTTGAATATGAGTGTGATGAACTCTGTACTTGGATCTTGAGACACGAGCTTTGTATACGAAGTCCGCGTTTGAGGTTCTTGACTTAAAGAATTTTAATTCTTTCGAGGCCTCTAGACTTGGATGTGGCAACCCCTGTTTCTCAAACGTGAGTGTGGCGACTTCTGCGTCTGGTTTACCTCGCGTCTTATATTTTGGACGTGGGTCTAAAACCGGACCGCGTTCAGATCTGCGCTGGTTAACTCTGCGTCTGAAGTTCACAACTTCAACCACGTCTGTCCTTTAGCTTTTCTGTTTCTGCTTCAACAGAATTTTAACCTTCTGCACTGGTCAACTCTGCGTCTGAAGTTTACAACTTCAAACGCGTCTGCCCTTCAGCTTTTCTGTTTCTGCCTTAACAGAATTTTAACATTTTAGTTTTTTGTTTCTTGCAGATTCTGGCAGTCTCAGTCAGTCTTTTGCATCTTCGCTTGGCTCTTGGGAGAATATTTCGACCGACGAACTTGTTCGATGGGTGAGCACTCGAGAAATCAAGGCTCATGTTCATGGGCGAGGAGGATTTGCGCGGTTGATGACATCTGTCAAGGCCTTATTGGACATGACGCACCAGCAATGCCCTGAGTTTGTCATGGTCACAGTGGGTATGGTGGTGGGTATGATCCTTTTGCAGGTCACGGAAAAGAGGACGTCACCTGTAAGGTCTCGGATCCTCCCTTCACCAATGTTATCCCAGGGGTGACATCGACGAAAAACCCATGCTCATTAGATGACTTTCTGGTGGTGGAGATGTTCATCAACGAAGGACTACGGCTCACACCAGTTGGTCAGGTGGAATCAGAATGTTCTTCTGCATTTCGACCTCGAGAAACACCATCGTTCTCGGTCAGCGATGAGCTTATTCAATGTATACATCATGCATCATGGTGTAAGCAGCATCCGATCGTCTCAATACTGGTCAACTGCGACGTGGTTCAATGGAAGAAGAGAAGAACCTTTCTTTGGCGCTCTTCAAAACATCTTGTATTTGGAGTGGTGTAGATGTCTTGAGGAGTGAGTGCAACCCTTGCTGAGAGAGAGGGACTTCTTTGTACTCCTTTATTGTAACACTCAATCTTATTGTATAAGAGAGCGTCTTGTATCACTTTCATATATTTGAATATTAATAAAAGTGACACTTTTTCTTATCTTTTTATATTGTCTTGAATTCCTTTTTCGCATTGAAAATCAAACAAATAGAAGTAGGAACTTTTGACTTGCTAAAAATGTGATAATAACCTTAACAATTCAAAGTTGGGGAAAAAATCCCGTTTCAAGAATGTAAGAATGCTGTTAGAGGTGTGATATTAACTTAACAGGAGTAGGATGGTTTCTGTGGACTTGCCAATCTATCAATGAGAATGACAAGTGAAGCTTACACCCCCACGGAGGATTACAAATGAGTATTCATCAGAGGTTTAGTATTAACTTGACTAGGACTCAGCTGGGGATTTGATGAAAACACTGCTAGAGGTGTAATGTTAACCTAACAATATTTTTAAGTAGACCTGTTATTCTATTGACGAGAGTAGCAAGTGAAACTAGACCCACGGGGGGGTCTAGGAGAACTTTTACCGTTAGAGGTGTGATATTAACTTAACGGGTTAGATTAAATCTTGTCAGAAGTGTAATGTTAACTCGACAAGGATGTGAGTCAGAGGTGTGATATTAACTTGACTCAAGAGAGTTTCAGCTTCATTTGGGAAAACTGAAACATCATTGTCATAGGTGTAATGTTAAACTTGACAGTGAAGGCAATGCTAGATGTGTAATTTTGAACTTGACATTGGTCATCTCGACTTCGATAGGGAAGTTCGAGGGAAAGTCATTGCCATAGGTGTAATATTGAACTTAGCAATAAACTGGACGCTAGAGGTGTGACGTTAAACTTAGCATCGCTCATCTCAGCTTTAATATGGAAGCCTGAGAGAAAGTGACTGTCAGAGGTTTAATATTGAACTTGGCAGCAACTTATTCACTGTTAGAGGTGTAGTGTTAAACTTAACAGTAATTTGTCAGAAGTGTGATGTTAACCTGACAAGAATTGGTTTGCAGTAGGAGCAATTTGAGGACTTGTCATTCTATTGATGAGAATTGACAAGTGGGATTTGGAATGTCAGAGGTGTAATTTTGAACTTGGCAAATATGTAGACTTGCTATTCCATGTAGATGAGAGACAAGTGAAGTTTGTACTCGCTAGGGAGTATTGAAAATTTTCATTGTCAGAGGTATAGTGTTAACATGGCAATGAGTGCATTTGTGAACCTACCACTCTATGGAAGAGAATTAGTAGAAGATTTTGGTGGAAAGCGAACCGAGCTGTCAGAGATTTAATATTAACGTGACATAATCCGCTACAGAATCCACTGGGGAGTGGAAAATCTAGTTTGTCAGAGGTTTAATATTGAACTTGACAAATCACAGTTCATTTCATTAGGGAGATGAACACCGGTATTTTTGTGGTCCTACCATTCTGTGAGTGAGAATTAGTAAGAGATTTTGGAGGAGAGGATGAGACCAAGTCCCTTAGGATTTTTAGCAAACCCTCAGCTATCAACGGATTTGATGTACCTTTACTAACTACCGTTTGAGTTGGGCTACCCATGCTATTCCCCTCAGCATGATGAGTTATCGAAGACTTATGTCGGGCTTAAAAGCCAACATTTTCTTCTATCCTTAGCCATCGGAGGCGCCGGATGTCAATAGAAGAGTAACTAAGCTAAAACTAAAGTTTCACATTTTGTTTCTTTCTCAATATTTACATCATGCATCTGAAATCACTTAGAGGGAGGGTGAATAGGTCATGGCTATACTAAGTGACAAATAATGCAGATTAAAAACTATTTAACAATAAGCAACAACAATAATAAAACTTGCAAGAGAGTAGACAAATAATAGTGCAAGTAAAGGAGAGAGAGTTTAGAGATAAGTGGACAATCACAAACACGAGAATATGTTTCGAGGTTCGAGCCACTGCTCTACGTCCCCGCCTTCAACACGATGAAGGATTTTCACTATGCTTGATCCCACCGGATCGTCAATACAAGTTCTCACTAGAACTCTTAGGACACACTTGTCCTCTTTCACGGTGTCGCAACACCAACTTAGAGCTCACTAACTCGCTTGAAGCCGCAACCTCTATAACTTCTCAATTTGAGAAAATGGTGATCAACACTTGATCACAAACAAATGCTCACATGCACAATCTACAACCAAGATAAGGAGATGAAACTTTAGGGATTGTGTAGTGCAAAAATCTAGAAGAGAAGTAGAGGGGAAAGCTTCAAGCTAAAACACAAAAGGATTGAAAATTTGGCTCAAGAGAAACTCTTTTGCTAAAAGGCTAAACTTTGATTTTACTCTTGTAAATCTTGTGTTTGAGTTGTATAACACTCCCACTATTTATAGGGGATGAAAACTGGGTTAGAAAAGCTAATAGATTCGTTAGGAGAAGCCCAACAAAAGACAAAACAGAATATAACCATTGGCAGGCTGTCAGTAGACTTTGTTTGCTGTCGGTCGACCGGGCCGGTCGACCGCCAACGGTCGGATTTTCGACCGTTGGGAAAGCGGTCGACCGGACGGTCGACCGAAGTTCCCAAACAGAGAGTGTTCACAGAGAGTGAACACTCTCTATCGGTCGACCGGGCCGGTTGACCGGAACAAACAGAGAGCTCTGCTCTTTCTGCCGGTCGACCAGGACGGTCGACCGATGTGCACACATGCACATTGGTGCATGTCGATCGACCGCCCGGTCGACCATAGAGCAGTTCTGCTCTGCCAACGGTCGATCGTGCGGTCAACCGGACAAGGCCAAAAAACACAGTTTTGAAAAACTTTGAAGTCTTTATTTTTTTCCGATAAATTTTCTTAGACGGGTAGATACAAAACAAAAGTTTTAGGACTTAGAAAGACCAGAGTGTGATCATAGATTAACACTAATAAAATTTGAACTATATTTTGATAAAAAATTCTTTTTCTAGACTAAAAATCGTTTTTCTAAAAACTTGTTTTTCCAAAAATCGATTTTTTCAAACTTTGTTTTTCTGAAACTTGATAAGAAATTTTGTAATAAAATTTTGTTTGAAAGCATGAAGCAACATCAAATGTGTGTGTGTGACAACCCAAGGCTATCAACCTCTATCATCTCGATTTTGACAAATAGACTATAAATCCTAACTAAAAAGAAAAATGCAAAGATACAAATCTTGTATAATAGTCTTCTCAATCTTTGATTGATCCTGGAGCTCTTCTAGTGTGCTACGCTCTGGGATATAAATCTTCGTGACTTTCAAATGTGTGAGTCTTATGTAGGAGCCGTCAATCAACCTATATTTTTACCTTAAACTCATTTAAGCAATCTTATTAATATCTAACTACATATGGTTTGTAATCATCAAAACTTAGGGCTAATGGCCTTTGAGCCAACAATCTCCCCCTTTTTGATGATGACAAAACATATGGAGTTATTACAAATATTTTGGGTGGAGACTTTAAGTGAAGCTCCCCCTTAACATATGCATATAAAAGAATATGATCTAAAGATCTAAATGCATTAACAAAGGCATATATATGATATGACAATAAACACATATGCCAACCATCCATGCATGCCAAAAATACAGAAATATAAACATGTATGCATATGTGGTTACCTCCATCCATCCAGAAATACCTTCATCGTCCAAAGCGAGTGGTAGAATGTTGGAACAAAAATAGAACAAGAAGCAATACACACCCAACCATATATACCACATGAAGATAACAAAGATAACTGCCATATCATAATAAAAAAGTGTCCATACAAGATAGGAGGTTCATGCCAACCTCAAAACCAGAAACATGACACATGTCCACAAACACATGTCCATAAACACATGTCCATACAAAAAGCAAACTAATATCCAAATACATGCATAGAAAACAACCCAGAAATAACACAAAAATAACTCCCAGAAATCTCTCCCCCTTTTTGACATCATCAAAAGGGGGTCAATGCCTCCCAAAATCAGGGTCCTCCGAAGAAGTAGGTGGCGGAGGTGGAGCAGAAGGAGGAGCCCAAGCGGCGAACGGAGGGCCGAAAGGAGGAAGTGGCTGAGCACGATCATGAGGAAGAGGAGCCGGCCAATTAAACATGTGGTACATGCCGCTGATACAGGTATGCATATAGCGAATAAAGTTATAGATATGGTTGAGGTCATTGTCCAAATGCTGCTCCAGCCGCTGATAATTTGCAGTCATCTCAGCGGAAATCTGCTGGCGGTGCTCGGTCATCTCAGCTAAAATCTGCTGGTGGTGCTCGGTCATCTTAGCTGAAATCTACTGGTGGTGCTCCCAAAGTTGAGTGGATAAGGCTAGATAGGGGTCGAAAGGAGCAGGAGAACCAGAGGAGGATCCAATAACAACAGGAAAGATAGGCTGCGGCTGAGGAGCAGGAGGACGCTCCCTAGGACGCATCCTCTTGAGGAGGGTACTGTTAATGTCTACTAACGGTTCAATTGACCGTTCAGAGGAAAGATCAAAATTTAACTGCTTCAAAAGATGGGTGATGAGCATCCCAAAGGGCAAGTGCCGGTTTGGGACAAGAAGATGATCAAAAGTCATGTAGTTGATGACGAGTTTAGGGATGTTGATTCTAATGCCTTTCTGAAGGCAATAGATGACAAGAGGAGCAGAATTCCTAGCGTGACTATACTCTCCTGATTTTGGCAGGAGGTTATAGAACATGATCTTAGCTAGGACCTGGGCGGTGAGAGTATAGTATTCACCTCCTCGTTCCTAACTAAGTCAGGGTTGTCATCATCATGAAGCAGGGTAGATGCGGTGTGGGCACTCACTGTCAGGATACTCAAAATCATGCAGATCGACGTTATAAATGTCTACCCCCTCCCAGGAGAGATGTAGGTGACGTGCAAATTATTGAAGAGAGATGTCTATATCTCTACCCATGACTTTAGATTTAATGTGATTTTGTTCAAAAGAGAAATTAGAATAAACATATTGCACCAAAGCAGGATAAACTGGTTCCCTTAATGGTGACAAAATTTTCTAAAGAGCTGGATCCTAGAATAGTTGCAAGATTGAGGTGCTCAAAATCACTGAGCACCACAGTCCTACCTGAGTTCACATTTTTAGTTAAAATTATGGCATACCTATAAGATGCATTTTGTGACACAAATAGGGAGGATGATGATTGGGAGGTTTTCCCCTTTTCAGGATCTTTTAGACATAGTTGATGGATTAGTAAGATTAGGCACGAAAATAGCACGATCTAAACTATTAAACTTAGAAATATCAAGGAAAAATCAGAGATTTAGTGGAAAATAGATTATACCTTGAAAATCAAGAGAAATACCCAAGAGAGAGAGTAGATCTGGATCCTGAAAGCACTTTTTCCAATTTTTTGTGGAAGAAATTGGAGGTTTGGAGAGATAGAAAGGAGTTGGAATGGGTTTAGGGTTGAGAGAGTAGGGGAGGAGAGGAGTTTGAGGCGGTGGAAGGAGAAGATATGAGAGAAATTGGGGTTAGGGTTTATATAGAGTCGGGTAAAAAAAATAACTTACCTGACTCCCGGTCAACCGGGCCAGTCGACCGGTGGAAACCGAGAGCAATCTCGGTTTCAGTCGGTCGACCGGCTACAGGCAGAAAAATATTTTTTCTGTTCCAGGCTAGGTCGGTCGACCACCCGGTCGACCGTGCCTATGACAGGCCAACTCGGTCGACCGCGCAGTCGACCGAAACTGCTGAAATCAGTTAAGAAAAACTTTTTTGAAATTTTGATTTTAATAAAATTTTCTTTTAAAAGGAATTTTATATTTTTCTTATATAATTATAAAAATAATATTGAAATATTATTTGGCATGAAAAACTCAATAAAAAATTTTATTTTTATTTTCATTTATTTTTATTAACAATATATTTCCATTTATTAATTAAGCGATAAACATGAGATGTTGAAGCCGAATACCCCGTTAAGGGTTCTGGACTTCTCCTCGACATTCCTCTAGATAAGAGTTGAGGCGCGCAATTGCCATCTCTATTTATATGCTTAATTTGATTAAATAAATCTTTATTTTGACAATATTCTTATAAAACATTATTTTAACAAAATCTTGATATATGGACAAGCAAAATATGGCAAGCAATCAAAACAATTTTAATAAACAATCCAATCATAGTTAAGATACAAAAAAAATGGATATGCAAGTTTACACATGTAAGGCATATTATCACAAAAATACAACTAGCAAATCCTATACATATAAAAGGAAATTTTAGGTGGAGAAGTTACCGAACCATGGGTAATCTCCAAAATGGGTGCCTCTTTGATAGTGATGCAAGTGACGATGCATTCGTTTAAGCCTTGATGCATCCACCCCCGGGCACCATCTCCACCTAAGTCTTGGAGGAGGAGGACGCACCTGTATCAATTAAATTCAGTGTCTTTTGGTACCCAAATCTTTTTGGATCCTATGGGGTTAGTATTTTCTCGAACCCAAACATTCTTATTAGACAAGGTTAGCTTAACATAACAAAATTTTGCTAAATGGCCTTTGCGGCCACAATGTGCACATGTATAAATTTTACCATACATAAAAGCATGCTTGTGTGTGTGCATGCTTGTGTGTGTTTGATGCATGATGAGGAGTGTGTTTCTTCGAATTTTCCTTTAGGAAACATAGATGCAAATTTAGTCATGTCAAATGCACATTTCTTTAAGGTAGTATCCAAAACCTCAATACGTTTTTGGATCTCTAAAAATTCATTTTTATTACAAGTAGAGATTGGGCTTTTGCCCTTACAAGAAGTTTATATTTTTCAAAATCCTTTTTCATTTTTTCAAAAGAGTTTGACAATTCATTTTTCTCATTTAAAACAAGTTCAAATTTATTCTTTAAAGAATCATTATCCTTTTTCAATTTTTTATTTTAAGCTTGAGAAATTTCATATCTATTTTGTAATTCTTCAAAAACTTGTGCAATTTCATCCATGGTTAAGTCTTCATCTTCTAAAGAGTTTTCTAGGATTACCTTAGAAATTTCACCATCACGTGCCATGAAGCACATGTGTGCGGCGTCGATCTCCTCTTCGGATTCCGACTCCGAGTCATCCCACATGGCCACCATTGCCTTCTTCAGCCATCCCACGTGGCCACCATTGCCTTCTTCTTCTGTTGCACGTTCCTTGAGGTAGTAACTTGTAGAGAGGGGCAATCGGCAATTAGGTGTCCGTTTTTTTGCAATGAAAACATGAACCCGGTTCCTCCCTTTTCTTTTCAAATATTCCTTGAGGTCTTCCTCTTCGGAAGTTGCTTTGTTTACCTTTCTTATAAAACATTTTGCCTACCTTTCTTATGAGCATGGCAAAGTCTTCATCGTAGTCTTCCGATGAATCCTCTTCATCATAGGAGGATGGAGCCGTCTTGAAAGCTAGTGCTTTCTTCTTTGGTGCCTCCCTTTCTTCTCTTACCTTCATCTCCATCTCATGGGTTTTGAGATTTCTGATGAAGCCGGAGAAGTCCATCTCCTCCTATCATTTAGCTCTTTGAGGGTGGTTGCCTTGACTTCCCAAGACTTGGGAGGAGCTCTAATGACCTTCCGGATCTTTTGGTCATTGTCGATGTTGTCACCTAAAGAAGATAAGGCATTAGTAATCTTGGTAAAATGAATGAGCATATCATCTGTGCCTTCATCATCAAGCACATAGAAATTCTCATATTGAGAACGCAGCAAGTCAATTTTAGATCTCTTGACTTGTGACGTCCCCTCATGAGTAACAATAAGCACATTCCAAACTTCATAAGCAGATTTGTAATTTATGATGCGAGAAAGATCATCTTCATTTAAAGCTTGAGTGAGTGCATATTGGGCTCTAGCATTGGCCTCATTGTCTTTAGCGGTTGCTTCGGACCATGTACTCTCATCATCGTGAGGTTCAATAAATTCTTTGGTAATAGATTTAGTAACTCTAACTCCTAGGGACTTTAGGAATAAGTTCATTTTGACCTTCCAAATGGGGAAATTCAACCCATCAAATTTGGGTGGGGACTTGATGCTAGAAAAGTCAACAGATGCTATGAATACAAGTATAGTACACAACAAATAATAAACGCAACAAATAGATATAGCCAATAATGAGGATCTCCCTAAGGTGGTTAAACCAAATGCTAGGGTTAGGCTCTGATATCAATTGAAATCACCTAAAGAGGGGGTGAATAGGTGATGGCTATACTAAGTGGCAAATAATGCGGATTAAAAACTATTTAACAATAAGCAACAACAATAATAAAACTTGAAAGAGAGTAGACAAATAATAGTGCAAGTAAAGGAGAGAGAGTTTAGAGATAAGTGGACAATCGTAAACACGAGAATATATTTCGAGGTTCGAGCCACTGCTCTACGTCCTCGCCTTCAAGACGATAAAGGATTTCCACTATACTTGATCTCACCGGATCATCAATACAAGTTCTCACTAGAACTCTTAGGACACACTTGTCTTCTCTCACGGTGCCGCAACACCAACTTAGAGCTCACTAGCTCGCTTGAGGCCGCAACCTCTACAACTTCTCAATTTGAGGCAATAGTGATCAACACTTGACCACAAACAAACACTCACATGCACAATCCTACAACCAAGATGAGAAGAAACTTTAGGGATTGTGTAGTGTAAAAATCTAGAAGAGAAGTAGAGGGGAAAGCTTCAAGCTAAAACACAAAAGGATTGAAAATTTGGCTCAAGAGAAACTCTTTTACTAAAAGGCTAAACTTTGAGAAACTTTGATTTTACTCTTGTAAATCTTGTGTTTGAGTTGTATAACACTCCCACTATTTATAAGGGATGAAAACTGGGTTAGAAAAGCCAATAGATTCGATGAGAGAAGCCCCAACAAAAGACAAAATAGAATATAGCCGTTGGCAACCTGTCAGTAGACTTTGTCTGCTGTCAGTCGACCGGGCCAGTCAACCGCCAACTGTCAGATTTTTTGACCGTTGGGAAAGCGGTCGACTGGATGGTCGACCGAAGTTCCCAAACAGAGAGTGAACACTCTCTATCGGTCGACCGGGCCGGTCGACTGGAACAAACAGAGAGCTCTGCTCTTTCTGCCGGTCGACCGGGATGGTCGTCCGATGTGCACACATACACATTGGTGCATGCCGGTCGACCGCCCGGTCGACCGACAGAGCAGTTCTGCTCTGCCAGCGGTCGACTGGACAAGGCCAAAAAACACAGTTTTGAAAAACTTTGAAGTCTTTATTTTTTCGATAAATTTTCTTTAGACGGGTAGATACAAGATAAAGTTCTAGGGCTTGGAAAGCTAGAGTGTGATCATAGATCAACACTAATAAAATTTGAACTATATTTTGATAAAAAATTCTTTTTCTAAACTAAAAATCATTTTTCTAAAAACTTGTTTTTCCAAAAACCAATTTTTCCAAACTTCATTTTTCTTAAACTTGATAAGAAATTTTGTAATAAAATTTTGTTTGAAAGCATGAAGCAACATCAAATGTGTGTGTATGTGGCAATCCTAAGGTTATCAACATCTATCATCTCGGTTTTGACGAATAGACTAAAAATCCTAACTAAAAAGAAAAATGCAAAGATACAAATCTTGTATAATAGTCTTCTCAATCTTTGATTGATTGTGGAGCTCTTCTAGTGTGCTAGGCTCTGGGATCTAAATCTTCGTGGCTTCTAAATGTGTGAGTCTTGTGTAGGAGCCGTCAATCGACCTATGTTTTTAACTGAAACTCATTTAAGCAATCTTGTAAATATCTAACTACATATGGTTTGTAATCATCAAAACTTAGGGCTAATGGCCTTTGGGCCAATAGCATCATGATGCAACCAGCGATCGATTAGCTTGACACTGATCTACCGTGATGTGATCTAGTAAAGGAAAGAAGCTCTTCTTGGATCTGAAGTTTTGATCAGAGGTGTAGTATTAACCTGATCGGGAGAAGAGTGCTATCAAGGATAGTATTTCTTCAAGAATTTGCCGTTGATTGGCATCATAAGCGTATCACCATCTGAGGTTATGAGGCGATATGCTCCATTTGAGTAGACCGACTCTACTACAAATGGTCCTTCCCATTTGGGTTGAAATTTTTCTTTTGTCTTATGTGTCATTACCATAGGTCTTCTGATAGCTAAGACAATGTCACCTTTCTTGAAAGTTCGCTCCTTAACTTTCTTTTTGAAGGCTCTGGTAATTCGAGCTTGATAGAGCTCGATTTGTTGTTGAGCTTGCAGGCGTTTATCATTTAAAGCCTCCAACTCTTGGAGTCGCAGTCGATGCTTTTCCTCATCTGTCATCTCTACTGTCAAGGCGACACGTAGAGATGGGATTTAGATTTCTAGCGGAAGTACAGCTTCACTCCCATATACCAAGGAGAATGGTGTAGCTTTCGTTAGGGTTCGGACCGTTGAGCGATAGGCCCATAAGCATTCACCTAACCTGTCGCCCCAGTCACGTTGGCTTTTCAAAATGAATTTCTTGAGAAGTTTTCCAATAGTCTTATTGAAAGCTTCTGCGAGGCCGTTAGAAGTTGGGTAGTAAGCCGTTGAGAATACACTCTGGATTCTGAACTTATTGCAGAACATCTGAAAAGTCTGACTGACGAACTGGGGCCCGTTGTCATGGACAATTTATCGTGGCACACCAAAACGGTAGATGATGTGATGCTTCACAAACTTGATCACATCAGATGTCTTTACCTCCCTCAAAAGAATAGCTTCAGCCCATTTAGAGAAGTAATCGGTTATAGCTAAGATGAACCGATGTCCTTTGGATGATGGTGGGCTGATAGGGCCAATCACGTCCATTCCCCACATCTCAAATGGCCAGGTAGAGGTTGTAGAAAGAAGATATCCTGGTGCTTGATGGATAAAATCACCATGGACTTGACAGGCGTGACATCGTTTGGCATAAGTGATGGCGTCCGAAATCATCTTAGGCCAATAATATTCCAGTCTTCGGAGTCGATCTCCAAACTTCAGACCAGGCTGATGAGCTCCACACATGTCATCATGCACTTCTTTGAGTACCTCCTGTGCCTCTTTTGTAACAGGCAGCAGAGGAGAATCTCGTCATGCGACCGGCGATACAGTGTTCGCGTGATCGCATTATAATAGAATTTGGTGGCTTTCCTTCTAATGGCAGCCGCTTCATTGGGATCATCAGACAGGATGTCTTACAAGGCATAGTCGATGTAAGGGAATCACCAATTCCTAGGCTCTGGACTGGCTGACGTCTCAAGAGCTTCTTTGGTTTGACAGTCTCCTGTCGGCTTTTGGTAATCTTTAAAAGTGACTCTTGGGCAATACAAGTCGTGGCTGTAGACAAGTATTTTCTCTACTACTCTAGCTGGAAGGGCTAAAGAGGCAGCAAGTGATGCCAGTGCATCTGCGTGTGCATTTTGCTGGCCTGGTACATAGTCGATGTAAAAGTTTCTGAACCTTTCAGCCATATGAATTGTTTCGTTGTAATAGGGTACTAAGACTTCATGTCTGACTCATACTCTCCGCGAACTTGGTTAACGATGAGTTTAGAGTCACCGTATGCTTCGAGATTTTTAATGCCAATCTCATCGGCAATTTGCATTCCAATCAAGAGGGCATTGTATTCCGCTACGTTATTGGAACAGAGCTCGGTTAATGAGAAAGCTCGAGGGATCACATAGTTCTGTGGGGAGACCAGTACCACCCCCACTCCTGCTATGACATGCCCTTGCGGACCTGTTCTCGATGCACCGTCGAAGAAGAGTTGCTACACCTATCTTTCAAAAGATGTCTAGGACAAACAAACTTCAGCAACTTCGTCTGGGAGATCCTCGTAAAGTTCGGTTATTCTAGGATCTGGATGCTCAGCCAGGAAATCTGCCACCGCTTATCCCTTCACGGCTTTTTGTGGTAGAAAGCGCATCTCATATTGGGATAGCAGTATGGCCCATTTTGCCAGTTGACAATTTAGTGACGATGGCTTCGTCATGAGCAACCTCAAAGGTTAACTTTTGATATAACATTTATAGTCTGGCCCACCAAGTAGTGTCACATTTTCTGGACAGTGAACACCAACGTCAAACATTCCTTTTCGATCGGGTTGTACCGATGCTTGGCTCCGATCATCATTCTGCTAGATAGTAGATTGCCTACTCATGTCCCTGATCATTATTCTGGGCTAGTAAAGTTCCTAGGGAATGATTCATTGCTCGAACGTATATAAGGAAAGGTTTTCCTGACACCAGAGCTGTAAGGACAGGTGGTTGCGTGAGGTATCATTTGATTTCCTCGAACGCTTATTGGCAAGCATCATCCCAGATGAATGAGACACCCTTTTTCATCAATTTGGTGAAGGGTTGGCATCTTCTGGAGAGATTTGAGATAAACCTCTAGATGTACGCTAGTTGCCCTTGCAATCCTCTAAGCTCCCTGAGATTCCTTGGGGGTTGCATCTCCTAGACGGCGCGGACTTTTTCCAAGTCTAAGTGAATTCTTTTAGATGTCACTACAAACCCTAGGAATTTACCGCTGGCTACCCCCAGGAAAGATTTGGTGGGGTTCATCTTCAACTGATGTGCCCTCATGATTTCAAAGACTGTCTTCAGATCGGCTATGTGGTCACCCTTGGTGCGGCTTTTTACTGCAATGTTGTCAACGTAGCATTCCACTGTTTTACGTATGTGTTCGTGAAAAATTGCATTCATAGCTCTCTGATATGTTGGCCCCGTGTTCTTCAGTCCGAAGGGCATGACAGTATAGCAATATACCCCCAGTGATGTCCAGAAAGAAGTATGCTTTCATCATCAGGATACATTTTGATCTGATTGCCCTGAGAATCCATCCATGAAGGACATTCGCTCAAACCCGCACGTATTGTCAATTATAACATCTGTGATTGGGAGAGGGAATTCACCTTTGAGACAGGCCTCATTTAGATCGCAAAAATCAATGCAAATCTGGATCTTTCTGTTTTTCTTGGTAATGGGGACAATATTGGCTACCCAATCAGGGTGTTGCTCCTCCCTGATGAACCAGAGTCTATAAGCTTCTTGACTTCTGACTGAATTGCTTCCATTATTTCTGGGCGGAATCGTCGCTGCTGCTGTTTGACTGGCTTCACGTCTGAATTAATGTTAAGGCGGTGCATGGCCACTTGAGGATCCAACCCAGGCATGTCCTCGTAATTCCAGGCAAAAACATCGATATACTCTCGCACAAGAGATATTAAGTCTTCTTCCTCGGAGGATGATAGGCTTTCGCTTATAAAGATGGGCTTAGGATTAGCCTCATCCCCCAGATTAATCTGGGTAACTTTATCCACCATGGGTGGTTCGCATTTTCAAAGCGAATATCTCAGAGAGTGTTTAGGTGTTTGAATCAAGGATCTGTATCAGACTGGATCATTTCTTCATCTCCGTCTTCCAGGTGGCTTATTAAAACCATGTTTACTGAAAGTTCTCCGAAGATGTTGCCGATACTAATGTCCAACTCCCATGATGACGTGCCAGATGAGTAGTTATGGTATAGTAACTCTTCAGACTCAGAGGCTGACGGCATTGGAGTTGACACATAGCCCAAACCCTTGCGAGTTCGATGGTAATAGTCAGGAGTCTTCCCTTTTGGAACGAAAGACCGGAGTAGTGTTTTCTTCCTTTACTGAAGTTCAACCCAGGACCATTTATTAGATCATACCCCATACTTTCCATCATTCTGAGTATATTTGGCTTATAATGAGTGAACTGAGGAGATTCGCTCTTGCTTTCTGACTCTTCACGAGACATCAATTCGGACTTGATTTGTCCGAAAAGAATTAGTTTTTGGCCTTTGCGTCTTGCTGGGACCATGAATACTGATTCTTGCTCATCATCGATATCCTGGTACGTTTTGAAGGATGACTTTATTGGTACATGCAATGATGTTAGAGCATCCATTACTGACCAGGGGTCATTATCCACCTCGGACTAGTGTCTGATGGCACCGAATGATAAGCAAACACAAAAAAGTAAGCCAAATTTAACTCTTCATTAATATACCACCCGCCTACATCATCGGCGGTGTTATTAACATCGAGCTTATTAATGCTCGTTATAAGTGGATCTAATTCCCACATGCACTCTTCTTCCACCTCTGGCTCGGTGTCAGCTTCGTTACCAGAGTCTGGTTCTTCTGGTTGTAGGTTCTCGTTAGTTTTCAGAGAGTCTTGATACAGGAGGGAGTTTGTGAAATAGTTCTCTACCCCCTTTAACGGATGCCTTTCGGCAATCAACGTTCGAACTTTCCTACTTCTGTCGATGTACTTCATGACCTGATGGAGAGTGGAGGGGACGATGGAATTACGATGAATCCATGGTCGCCCAAGCAGCAAATTGTATGAAGTGTCACCGTCGATACATAGCACATCACTTCAGACTTTAGGTCCCTGATCTGACATTTGAGCTTGATCTTCCCCATTGGGCGCGTTCCATTGGCGTTGAAACAATAGATAGTAGTTTGGGTGGCGCTCAATCGGTGGGTGGGAATCCCTAAGTGCTGCTTGACCCGGCGAGGCATGATGCTCAACGCGGATCCTGAATCTACCTGAATGCGGCTAACTTTAGACGATCCAATGTATCCTATAAAGTACAAGGGCCGATCATGTTTCCCCTTAACCTGCATGTCATTTGTCATGAAGGTGATGCAGGGAGCATTTTGGGAGGCATGGAGGCAATCCTCTACATCCTCCTCCTGTGTTCCAGCCGGAATCTGGGCCATGAAGACCTCAGCATTAGTTAGGGCTTCCCTCAGAGCTTCTCCTGTTGACTTTGATAGCCTCAGGAGCTCATAAAGGGTGATTCTGGCCAGGATATTGACCAATTGAGCTAGGACGTCAAAGCGGTAAGGTGTTGTGGATTCTTCCGCGTTGTCCTTTAGGAGAGCCTTGGAATACCAAGCTCTTTCTACTTCTTCACCTGTTGCTTCACGGAGGGCTTGGCTGACTCTGCAGTGGGTTTAGGAGGGCTTGCCACCATCTCGTCATACTTCTTTAAATATGACTGACCTGAACGAGTTTCCGCCACGAGCGGTTTATTGAGTTCTGCGGCAAGGACGATTGTCTCCTCTTCCAAATCAGTTATTGAGGGAACGTCGGTATCTGTTTCCTGGGAAGAAGCACACACCATATTGCAGGACAAAGCTTTTGTTTTGCCTTTGGACTTTCTGTTAGTAACAGTGGTCCATTGTTGATCTTCCACAAGGTCGGGGTGAACCCATATAATTTCTCCCTGAGGTGTGGGGACAGGTACAAGACCCTTCTCCTGTTGATGATGTGGGTCCGTATTAATCATTCTTAGTTCTCCTTTCGAGATGGGAACTACTTCGGACGGTGCTGGAGACTATTTTTTAAACTGAAGAAATGATGTCATATTAGCCGTCACTTTCTTCTGCTCTGGAAGGAGCTTTAGCACTTCTGCATTGATCAGAGCTTGAAGAATGTATTTGAAGATGTAACAGCTCTTGGTGGAGTGCCCTAGTATCCTATGATATAGGAAGTAGTTAGGATTATCAGACTTGCTGACTTCTTCAGGACGTCTAGCTTCAGGAAGCTTCAATCTGTTGCTCTTGTTGAGTAACTTGAATAACGAATCGACATGCTCGTCTTTGAAAGAATACTGCTTGTTGGCGCGTGGCTGACTTGAAGAGCCACTTCCCCTGACTGGCTGAGGTTTGACGGGGCATTTTATCTCTATTGCCAATGTATCTTTTCTTTTTGATTGAAAAGATGTTTCTAGCACGTGCCTTGTCAATTTTTCGGGTCTGGGTTTATTTTCTTCTGCCCTGACCCTGGCGACAATTTCTTCAGCCTGTTCACCTTGCTGGACCAATTGCTTCCAGATGCAGCTTTCAGCAACTCCTATTTGGGCTAGGAGTAATGTTTGTAGATTGTGGCGGCATATTTCTACCAGGGTGGCTAGGGTCATACCGCTAGGACATCGGAGTGCCATGTTCTGAAATCTCTCTACAAATGATTTGACTGACTCTCCCTTTCACTGTTTGTGGCCAGGAGAGTAGGCATTGTAATCTCTGAGTCATCTTCAAAGAACCGTTTTAGGAAGAGCTTCTCTAAATCACCCCAATTTTTACTGGAGCCTTCTGGGAGTTTCATGAACCATTCAAAGGCAAGCCCTTTTAGCGTGCCGATGAACAAACGTGCCAAGATGGCATCATTATCTATCACGTTCCCTGTCTAAGACTTGAAGTAGTAGATATGTTGGTTCGTTGACCCCTTGCCATCGAAAGCTTGTAGGGTCGGAGCTTTGAACTTAGGAGGGTATGGAATAAGGTTCCACTCGGCCGAATATGGCCGGACCACTCCTGCTTGTTGGAGGACTTTTCAGTTGGTAAGGGCTTCCAGACGTCGCTCCAATTGACTCATTCTTTAGAATGAATACTCCCACGGTCTAGGTTGCCTTCCTCCCTAGATGAAGACGACTCGGAATTAGATTGCTCTTTCTCCTCGATATGTACAGAAGATGAGCTTTCTCCTTCTTTTCGTTTGCCTTTAGACATTTTAGAAGAAGTTTTATCAGTTGACTTCCTCTTATCTTCGAGCAATTGTGCGAGCATCTACTTGAGGGTATCGATAGATTCTTGTTGAGCGCGGATCATATCGAATTATTCCCTCTAGACCTGGGCTTGCTGTTCAAAGCGCCAGGCCGTCTCCTTGGGAGTATTCGTCATGTATGCAAAAGCTTCCTTTTCTATGGAAGAGTTAGAGGCCTGTGACTCTGCAACGGTGAAGTGTGATTCACTTACTTCAATGCCTTGAGCTAGGGCACTGTAGTTGACAGGGGCGACCATAGCAGTCCGAGTACAAGTGTGTCGATACACTCCTTCTGGTTCGGTGTCAGACTCGTCGGAGTCCGTTGGTTGTTTTCCCCTACTCCTGCTTGCTATATTTGCAGTGACTTCAGGGTACTCCGTGTCAGAGAAGGCTTCCCTTCTGCGGGAGCGACACCTCTTGGCTAATCAGGAGGTTGAGGTCAATTGTGTGAATATCAACTGTTTGCTCGCATGTGAACTGCAACGGCATTTAGAGAACATTATCGTGGTAAGCCGTTCACAGTAACAAGATGGAATGATCAGGTTAGCACTCATTTTCTTTGTCAATTAATCTCTTAGATCCGTGGGAGGTGGATCAAAGAGATTGGCCTCGGATTGTTGGGGTCCTTTTGACTTCTGAGAATCGCCCTTATGTCGAAAATCTGAGACGCAGGGTTCAGAAACGCGTAGCCCGCATTGTGCATAACAGGCGCGGCTCTCGCGTTTTGCCTTTGAAACGTGGGTCTCGTGCCTCTGATGAGCAGAGACGCGGACCTCACATTGTTGATTGTCGCGTTTGGTCAGAGACGGTTGAGACACGCGGTTTTCTCAATTCCGCGTCTGATTGGGGAGACGCGGGCCTTGTGTCCCTGAAAAGAGGTATGGACCTCGCGCTGCTGAACGTCGCGTTTGGGAAGTGGAGCCTTAGAAACACAAGCCTGGTGGGCTTTGCGTTTAGGTCTCCAAACGCGGACTTCGCGCATCTGATTTGGTTCAAGAAAAACGCGGGCTTGAGGCTCGCGTTCTGTATCTGCTGGGCAGATAATTGTTCCAGCTTCTCACGCCTGTAGTTGACGCGCACGTCGTCTCCGTCGTCTCTCAGCGTTCTGGTTACGCCATACCGGTTGACGAGAACCCCCGGTGACCTGAAACTAAGGAGGAGGACGGGCATGAACGGGCTGAACATCAGCACCGTTAACCTCGTAGGTCTCATGGGAGACGTTGACGCGGGTGTTACGTGTGATATGATCAGCCATGACACTCTTCTTGTCAGTTGCATCTGAAGGAATCTCAGAGCAGACTTGAGAGCGAGTCCCAAGGAGACCTTGCGGTACTGCCGCACCCTAGGGCTCTTGGAGTCAGAAGAGAGGGACTCTTCATATTTTTCCTAGTCGAACTCCACGACAAGTGATTCGATCATTTTTCTCATATAGGTGACGTCACCTTGCGCCATGACTTGCTCATCAGTAGAGAAAGTAGTCCCCAGCAGAGTCTTCATCTCTTGTTTGGTAGGAAAAATTGAAGATCGAGGTATAAATTCTTTATTTGATTGTAAAGAAAATTACAGCAGATCAATAATCTTTTTACAAGAGAGGGGAGGTATTCAAGCTCAAATCTCCCCTTTGTTTAATTGTGGTTCTTGATGTGGCGATGGAAAGTGAATCTTGTTTTCCATTGACTGGATGAATGTTGGGACCTCTTGGGAATCCTCTCTTTGGATGATGGACGAAGTAGCACAGCTTCTGTCCAACAAGAATCTCAAAGAGATTGTAGGCAAAAACAAGCTTGTACGCAGCAAGTTGTTAGAAGAGTTGAACTCTCTCTTTCTTTTCAGCTAGAGATCTTGGTGCTTTTACGGCTTGCAACCGAAGTTCTTCTGACTCTTTCATAGCAAACTGGGCTATTTATAGAGGCTTCAGGGGGTAAACGTATCCTCCTAAAAATGCTCCATAATGGGGTTAACTCCCTCATTATGTGGGCAGTAATTGACCCAGTAATGAGGGCAGTTATAACCGAGACGTAGGGCTTTGAGCCTCGCGTTTTGCCATTGAGGTGATGCTTGAGAAATGCGAGCTTCCAATTCTGCGTCAAGCTTCACATGAGACGCGGGCTTTGGACTCTGCGTCTTGGTACTGCAATAATGCTAAGACGCGGCCTTCACACTCTGCGTCTTGGTCCTTGCAGTGATGTTGGGATGCGGGTTTCAACCCTCGCGTCTTGGTGCTGCGCTGGTGGTGATGATTAGCCTTGCGTATGGAGTTTGGATTCTGCTTTTTAATGACTTGTCTTCAGTGATTTTTAGACAGCCTACAAATACGTACTGTAAAAGGAAGAAGATAACAATTAGTGTATGAAAAGAAAAGGCTTGAAGTCAACTAAATGTTGACGCCCAAATGCGGGGCTCATGTGAGACCCGCGTTCAATGATTGAAACGCGAGGCTCACTTAAGACCTGCGTTCAAAAAAGAAGAGGAGTGAGACACAAAAACACAATGATCACATGAAATCCACGTTTTAACTCTAAGACTTGAAATTTTTTCTAAGTGTTGGACTTCAAATGCGGGGCTCAACCATGTGAGACCCGCGTTCAAGAGACTTTAACGCGAAGTTCACAGCATTGCATTTAATGGGCAGACGCGAGAGACAAATTGATAAAACAAAGAAGCGAGAATCCTTAGACCCGCATCTTGCTCACTGACATGAAAGCCGCGTCCACAATTCAAACGCGGGCCATGAACCTCACGTTGACTGTTTAACTTCAACAGAAGTTTAAAAGTTTGAAAAAACTCTTCGAGTCCATTAATGGCGAAAGCCATTTTTACCTGAAATGGAGGCCTCTGCTGGAGGTGCGCCACCTATTTGAGCGGCCGGCGTAGCGGCGCTAGACGAGGAAGTGGTCTACCTTTGTTTTGGGGCCATTTCACCGATGAAACCTTCGAAGAAGATTAAAGTTAAAAGCTTGAAGTTTTGGGTTCTAAATAAAACTTGAAGAAGTTTGCAAACTCTGAACGCAGAGTTAAAGGAGGAAGAAACGTCAAATGATGACTCTTGAAAGGACGTGTTGCACCTTTATAGGAAGACGCGTTGGCCAAGATACATGGCGCGTATCTCGAGGTCAATCTAGGCCAGACGCGTGTCAGCGCACTCAAACGTAAGGCTTGCATTCCACAAAAGTCGTGTCTCCAAATAAGAACAGCTCCGCGTTTCGTAACGCTCGAGAACCGCGTCACTATTCCAAGTGAGTGCTACATCTCCACTTTTGAATCAAGTCCGCGTTTGTAACGCTCAAGAGCTGCGTCTCTATATTAAGTGAGAGGTGCGTCTTCACTTCAAATGAAGCCCGCGTCTGCAAAGAAACGCAATCCTTGCATTTACAAGAACTATGTTTCTTTTCTCAAAAGCAAAGTTAGTCTCTATTTCTGCAATCAGTTCTATAGTATACTAGTAAAAGCAGATAACAATTCTCCCAGTTCAACAGTACATCAACAATGAGATCAGAGCTCAGATAAAGTCTAGACTGTATATTTAGATACTTGTAACGATTGTCCTTTGTGGTTTCAAAGAGTTCAACAGTTACGAAGACCGAAATCCAGATAAGATCAAATTCAGCGTATCAGAGAAGATTGCCAGTTCAAGCTTGGAAGCCCACAGTTAAACATGAAGTCCAAAGTATTACGAGATCTGTTCCAGTAAACTACGGAGTCTCAAAAACTTTGGAGGGGGTTCTATGGACAGTCAAAAAATTAAAGACAAATTTATTAAACACAGGGCTCAGATTAGTAAGAAACGCGAGGCTTATTCAAGCCAGTGTTCAATTCAAAACGCGATGCTTACTTAAGCCAGTGTTCAATTCAAAACGCGGGGCTTAACCAAGCCCATGTTTCAATTCAAACGCGAGGCTTAGTCTAAACCCATTTCTACAATCTAATGCAGGGCTTGTTAAGACCGCGTTTCAATTCAAACATGAAACTCAGCCATGTCTGCGTTTCTATAAAAACGCGAGGCTCAAGCCCGTGTTTCAAGCAACAGAACAGTGTTGCGTTTCTGCTATAACTGCCCCCATTACTAGGTCAATTAATACCCACGTAATGAAGGGATTTAACCTCATTATGGATAGATTCTAGGGACAATTATACCCCTGAAACCCTCTATAAATAGTCAAGAAAACTATTGAAAATGGGGTTGGTGGATCAGAGTGGAAGAAAGAGAGAATCAAAAGAGTTCATCTCTTTAAACTTTTTGAGTTCAAGTTTAATTTTTTTAATCTCTTTTTGAGATTTTGTCATTAATAAGAGCTGTGCTACTCTGTCAGTGATTCGAAGAGAAAATTTTCCTCCCAAAGAAGTCCGACATCTAGCTGGTCAATGAAGAACAAGGCTCACTCTCCACCGCCACATGAAGAACCCAATTTTAAAAAAAGAGGAGAATCAGTCAAAAGATTTCCTCTCTTTTGTAATCAAATTTTATCCGTTGTAATCTTCTATTCATTAAAAGAATTTTGTAATTGTGATTTTCTGACCTATACAATTATTTGTTGACATTTTAAATTAAATTAATATTTTCATGCTTGTTGTATTTCTCCCAAATGTGGGGGCTCTACATAAAATGAGTATTTATTCCTGCATTAAAATCAAATTTATGAAAAGCTTTTAAGCTATAATATCACCTAAGGCTTTATAGATCCATTTTGATAAAGGGTATCAAGAGCTGTAAGTATGTGATTATGAAGAGTCAAACCTCTGTTTATCACCACTTATAATAAAAAGGCTTTTAAGCTATAATATGACCATAGACATAAAAATCACCTAGAAGGAGGTGAATGGGTGATGTCTAAAATAAATGCAGAAATTAAAACTAATTCAAATTAAGTGCAACTAATAGCAAATCAGTTAATCAAGAATGAAGTTGTATACCCTGTGGGGGGCTTTGAACTTCTGCTCAAGATTCTTCTTAATAAAGAGTAAAGGTGCTCAATTGCTTTCTTGATTTATGATGAATACAAGTATATAAAGCAAACACAATAAGCAAAATTCAATTAAGCTCAAGAACAAAATCAGCAACAATAAAGTAAGTATAAAGAGATAGAGTTGAGAGAAAATTGCAAACGCAAACACCTACGATATGTTATCGAGGTTCAGTCCTTGACCTACGTCCCCGCCTCTACTCTCTCGAAGGATTCGAAATATCCACTATAATCACTTGATTACAATCACTTGAAGGGATCATCGAGATCCCAGAGCCCCAACTCCACTCTCTACCCTTTTTCACTAGAGGAGCCAATCACACCAAAATTACAAGAAAAGAAGTTACATTCTCAAGATCACTAAACTCTCATAAGAACACAATCCTATAATTTGAATGAAAGCACAAGAATTAGTGAGTGCGAAGATAGAGAATGAAAAGCTCAAGAAATCTTTGTAAAATGGCTCTCAAAGGATTTTGAACACTTAGCACAAATTCCAATAAGAAAATTTGATAATAAATCACTCTCTAATCACTCCTATTTATAGGAGAAGGTTAAAGACCATTACTTAATAAATCCTAATAATTAAAACATGTTAAAAAAAACCAAAAAATAGCCGTTGGAAATGAATCAGGACTGATTTAGAAGAGAAAATAGCCATTGGGAGGCAAAATAGGCAAGTTAGCTGCCTGGCTGTCGACAAGCATGTCTCCAACGGTAAGATTTTTCAAAAATTGCACACGGACAGTCGACAGCTAGGGTTTGCTGTCGACAGACTAAGACAACCTCAGTCTTTGTTAACTAACTGTCGACAGCTATCCCATGGCTATTGACAGACTAAGCCAAGGCTCAGTTTCTGTTGAAGCTTCCTGTCAACAGCTATGTATGGTTATCGACAGTTGAGTTGCATTCAACCTTGTGCACATGTATCAGCAGTCGGCAGCTATTCTTCGGCTAACGACTATCCTGATACATGGACAAATATAAATTTTAATTTTAAATTTATTTTATAAAATAGTAAAATATTTTATTTAGAGTATAAAAACTCCAATTATGTAAGAAACTTTTCTAACTTAAAATATAATACTTATAAATATTTTTAGGGTTTGATAATTTCCAAAAACAAAGATTTTTGTTTGAACACTTTAACAAAATAGAAGATTTTTAAAGAATATGAATGGAATAAAAATCATGAATTCATTTGAAACCAAGGGTATGTGTGTGCGTGTGCATATGTGTGTGTGATGTGTAACCATATGAGGTTTCAATTTCTAAATTAGATTTTAACAAAATCTTAAATACTCACAATTACATCTTCTTTACAAACAATAAACTCTATTTCTTCAAACATGGGTTCTTTGACTTGATCTTGATGTCTTGACATTGTTGATCTTCTAGGATTAAGCTTATATTCGCCTTGATCTTTTTAATCCTTTGCTTATATTAACAACACAATTGAGAACACCAGGAGTCAATCTAGAAACCCTGAAAATTCACAACACTAAATAAAATCATTAGAACTTAATTACTAAGTAAGAATCATCAAAACAAGAGTGATTATACCCTTAGGCCAACAGGACCTTATAAAGTTCATTTGATAAAAGATTTTTTTAGGAGAATGGCCCTAGATACATCGAGAGAAATGGGGGTTAGGCTCATAGATGAGATCAGTGACAACAGGAATGTACCACCCAAATTATTTAACCATAAATTAAAATTTTTATTATTCGATTATGTGAAATAAAAAATAATTAGAGGAAATAATTCAATTAATAAGTGAACAATTAGCTATATTTAAGCTTTAAGTTTATTTTAATGTATATGTAGAGTGAGAAAGGACAAATACAAGTATATGCATACATACATACATATATATGAAATTATATAAATGGATGAATGAGGAGAGACAGAGAGTTCTAAAGTTTTTTTTTAAAATATGAAAATCCCCAAAAAATCACCACTCATACTTATCTCTCTCACTTTATTTTTTTCACCTAAAATTTCTCCACCTCTCTCTCTCTCTCTCACATTTTCGCCATATGATAAACCCTAAAATTCTCCTCTCTCTCTCCTCCAAAATTCCTCTTCAAATAATTTTCCTTTCTTTTCTCTTCTTCTTCTTTTTTCTCTTTTTTCCCCTTCCAATTAGAGTCAACTAGGACCTGAGGCGACTCGAGCCTAACCTGAGCTCGACCCCGTGTGCGCGAGCATGAAGAAGAGGAGGTGTGGGTGTTGGTGATTAATAATTACAAATTAATCACTTTTAAAGGTAAAATTAACACCTCATGTCATTTTTATTTAAAATTTCTTTGATTAATAGTTGTATGCAAATCTTAATATATATATATATCAGAAATATATATATATATCAGCCGACAGCTGAGAGTCCCTCTCAGCCTGCGGTGACGTGACACATTATTAGCCACACCAATAAGTTGCGGCCTGCCTATTGGAACAAGTGAAATTACTAAATGCCCCGCGGTAAAGGGAGTTGTCCCGCTATTATTTATTATTATTTTCCCCTATTTCTTTTTTCACGTGTTGTCAAATCTAGGTTGAGTTTTACTGCCAGAAAGCTTTTCTAAAAAAGCGGTATCCGCATCAGATTTTTTCTTTTTTTACTTTACAGACCTAAATCTCTTTTTCTATTTTAATGTCGACCGTCGACCAGAACACATCTCCTGCCAATTCAGGTCGTCGTCGTCCCCGATCTGAGTCTCTCAATCTATATGAACCATATATCATCTTGTTCAACTTCATCACAGAATATTGAAAATCTTGAAGGGTTGAGATCTTTGGCTGCTGATCAAGAGGTATTCATTTTATCCTTTTTTTTAATTTTTCTCGCAACTTCTTATATGTAAAAAAATCTTTGATAACGTATATGGAACTGCGACCTAAATTACGTTTTACAAAACAATAATCACTTTTACCAAAGTCGTCTTTTTCAATTAACAATTGCACATTTTTGTTAACTGTGATCTCAGTCGTAGTTATTTAATTTGCAAAATACCTGATTTTCTCATATACACTAAATTGTAAGAACTGCGACTAAGGTCGCAGTATATATTAAAACAATTTTTTCAATAGTCACAGCTATCTTTACAACTGTGACCTTAGTCGCAGTTTTATTTAATATAGTTCAGACGTGTAATTTCAATTATTTCTTTTTATTTTCAATTACCTGTTTTTCTCGTAAACTCTAAATTGGAAGAACTGCGACTAAAGTTGTAGTATATATTAAAACTATTTTTTCAGTTATTATAGACATCTATATAACTGCGACGTTACCTGCAGTCTGTAATTACTTTGCGTGTGCGACCTTTGCACAGTCCTTTAATATATTAAGGGCTTCGAGTGAGGTTGTAGTGTTACAAAATATCACATTCTTATGCAAAGAACCTGAACATCCTAAAAGATGCGACTACAGTTGCAGTCATTTATTCAATAGTCACAGCTATCTTTACATCTGCGGCTTAGTCGCAGTTTTATTTATTATAGTTCAGACGTGTGATTTTCAATTATTTCTTTATATTTAGTTCAACAATTTGTTTTGTAGGATCTGAATTTACATGGAGAAATGTCTGGAAGCTTAGTTATTCTTTTCGCTAAATCAACAGAAAATATATAAAATATGCAAGACCTACTAGGAACACTTTACCAATGTCCTTCAGGGTACAGGTCTTATTCATAATAAAATCTGCCTCATTGATAGGTAGGCCAAAAGTTAGGGTAACATCCTCTACTGTAAATTCAATTTGTTTGCCCCCAATTAGAAATGTCATTGACTCCCTATCATACTGGTCTACAATTTTCGGTACACTTATGTTTGATTTTAACCCTTTGTCAGCACCAAACTCCTTGTTGTAGAAGGCCATAAAAATTGAGCCAAACGAGGTCTCCTTCATCGCATTGACAAAAACTGTCTGAATGTGCTTTTTGAATTTTCTGATGAATTCACACAAAGGCTTTAGGCTCGATCTCATAGGACGAACCTTCAGTTCTTACTTACCTATAGATGTAGAAACATTAACAACATAAATATAAAATTTAAAAAAAAAATCAAAATCACAGTACTTTTAAATAAATTTAGAAAAGAAAAAGAACGACGATCTTGGTCGCAACAGTAGATAATAAATTATAATACACAGCGACGAAGATCGCACTGTGACATTACGCTGCGACAGAGGTCATAATTAACCCAATTAATTAACTAATGAGGACCTTGGTCAAAAATTCAGAGCACTCTGACCCTTGTTTTCATCATAGTGCAACCTGGGTCGCAGTATCCTATTATGCTAACTTAGTAGAATAGACTGCGTCGTAGGCCCCAAAAAAAGAGAGAAGGGACAGCTACATTGCAACATCAGTAGCAGTGTTTAAAAAAAATAATCTTAAAATCAAAACGGATGTTAATAAAAGTTTAAAAAAATATTATTTTCACAGACTGCAACAAAGGTCAGAGAAATCTTGTTCACTAATAAAAAGAACTGCGACCCAAGTCGACAAAATGGAATGAAAAAAATATGGTGACCTTGGTCGCAGTGTTAAAAAATTAAAAAATTTAAAAAAATAAATCTGTAATAAGATCGTTAATTCCTATTTTCTTTTCATCTTAAACTGTGACAGGGATTAAAGTTTCAGGGTAAAAAATTAAAAAATATTGTTTCAAATCGCATAAATATATTTAATTTTGATTCTTACTTCTTTAAAACAAAAAAGGCGACTCTTTTACACTTAAATGCGACCATGCTTGCACGCTTTTAAAATAAAAAATTAAAATAATTATTTTTTAAAACCCAAGATTCTTTAAAAATTTAAGAAAAATCAAAATTTTCTCGGAAAAATTCAGTATTATTTTCTTCTTTGGAATTAAAATTCAAAACTGAATAAAAAAAATCAATACAAGATTTATTTTGAATCGAAGTTAAATTTAAAGAGGGAATTTTCTTTTAAAAATCAAAAAAATTGGAAATCATAACTGAAAAAAATCAAACTATTAAGAGCTATAGAACCCCAAAAAAATTAGGTTTTCTAAGTTTTCCCTTTACCATTTTTCGCGGATGATTTCTTGAGCGCCATCTTGATCAGATCTTTTTTTTTTTTAAAAATAAATTTTTGAACGCAATTTGTCGATAAATTTAGGAAACAATAACACTAAATTTTTTTGGATTGATGAACTAAAAATTTCAGATCTGTAATTTTTTTTGAAGGAAAGGTTTTACATATAGTAAAAAGTTGTAAGGGAGGGTATTTTCGTCAAAGCAATTGTTGAAGTGACTGATGGCTAATTCGAGCGGGATTTTTTTGATTTTTGTCCGCCAAAATTTATGACAAATGCATGGCTATTATGTTGCCACGTCCCGCCGGCTGAGAAACTCTCTCAGCTGGCGGCTGAGGTACAGTAACCCTATATATATAGTTAGTACACAGTCTAGTCGACTAATGGCCAAGGATAGTCGACTAATGAAGAATTAGTCGACGACTAATGAAGAATTAGTCGACTAATGGCGCAAACAAAAAATCTCAGTCGCCGACTGTATAGTCAACTAATGAGCATGATTAGTCAACTAATAGGCATTGCTGGTAGTTTTCTTTTTGTGATTCTGATTGTACTTGAATTGAACTCGAATTTCCTTCTCTGTGAGGCGGTGTTGTTCATATTGCTGGAGTTTAGACTATAATTATCCTATGGTCTATAAATAACCCCTTGGGGCTGGCTTTCAACGTATGAGAGAAAAATAAGAAAAAGTGAGATATTCGTGAGAGAAGTTTTAACCATTAGGGTTCGCTGTTCTAGGCGACCATCAAAGGCTTGTAATCTTCTTAGCGATAGGTGTAAGTGTTTCTTATTGTACTCCCCAAAAATTTAATAAAATTTCTATAACGGCCCGATCCCACGGATACGGAGACGTTACTGCAATGTATGTACACAGGGCGAAAATACCCACACATATATACGCTAAGTATCAGTACACGTAAGAATCAGAGTACGGAAGCACAGTGGTAATTTACATTCCAACAATAATAACACAAGTACACAGTTATCACAGAGCATGATACAATATCTCAAGAATATAAAACCACCAAGAAGCACAAAAGCAGGATGTACAATATGAAATATGGAAAGGTACTCACGAATAGCAAAATAAGAATCTCGCGAGCCAAAAAAGGGACGCTGGAAGAAAAAGAATCCGGACAGGCAACCACTAATTCACGCTTCCACTGCGCACTCTGATCAGCTACAGAAAGGCCACCACGGTTCATACTCTAAGATCTGCACACGAGGATCTAGGGTTGTCAGAAAGCAACCCAGCGAGTACGTAAGATAAAGCCAGTTGGCGTGCTCAGTCAGTCACACGTGTACATGATCAAGTGATGTGGTTCAGGCATACGGGTATAGGCAATGACCTATAACATAAATGAAAATCAGAGGAACGATGGTAAATCCGAAATCAAGAAAATACATATACATCAATAAATCTGAATCGAAAAATATGCATAGAAAACGGTGTCGAGAGCATAGGTGTAAAGTCACCTAGAGGGGGGGTGAATAGGTGATGGCTAATCTAATGGTCACTAAATGCCAAATAATGCGGAAGTAAAAACTATTATGACCTAAACAAACTATTTAAACTAAACACCACGTATAACACAAGAGTGTAGCCGAATTCCCCG
This sequence comes from Agave tequilana, assembly GCA_038442645.1. Taxonomy (NCBI): domain Eukaryota; kingdom Viridiplantae; phylum Streptophyta; class Magnoliopsida; order Asparagales; family Asparagaceae; genus Agave; species Agave tequilana. The sequence continues at coordinate 174 of JAVJIF010006692.1, read as the reverse complement.
TGAAGGGCTCTGGACTAACTCCTCTAGATTCCCCTAGATAAGGGTTGAGGTGCCGCGTTGGCTCTCTTGGTTGAATACAAGTGTTAGCAAACAATCCCAAGCATATACAATATGAGCACACAATATATCAAGCATATAAATGTAATGACAATAATAGCATGCAAGATATAAATA
>JAVJIF010006691.1:0-92054 GCA_038442645.1 Agave tequilana | reverse complement strand
GATCACCCCCTAAAAACCCTATAAATAGTCCCGTCACTATTAAGGGGGGACGACGATTATCGGGCAAGGGAGAGATTCCAAAAAAAAAAGGAGAGATCATCGACGACAGAGAGAGAGAAGACCCTTCAGCGAGCTTACTGAGTACTAGCCGCTCTTCGCCTACCTCCTCTTCTAGAGTTTTGGTAGACGGAGCTGAGTTACTCCCTCTACCTGCCAAGGATAAGATCCCTCGACGGTCCAGAACGGTCATCTGGTCAACGGAGAACAAGATTCACTCTCCACCGCCACCGAAGAACCCAGCACTAAACAAAGGGGGAATTCAAGATTCAATATTCTCCCTCCCTTGTAACCGGAAGATTAAGCCGGCTGTAATTTTTCATCTGATCCAAGGAAACGTTACGCCAGCCACCCCTTTTCCGCGTCGAACAAGAGATGGCGACTCCGCTGGGGAACACTTTCGTCACTGACGAACAGATCGTGGCGCAGGATGATGTTCTCCGTAAGGGGAAGATGGTCGAAACGCTCGTTGTCGAGTTCGACCAGGCGAAGTATGAAGAGTACCTCTCTTCTGGCTCCAAGAGCCCAAAGACCCGCGTCTGCCGCAGGGTCTCAACTGAAAAGCTACCCAAGGCCCAATCTGAGGCTCTGCCGGGTGCCGATGCCCACTGTGCCAAGACAAGTTCACGCGCCAACGCCTCCCAGAAGGCCCGCGTGACCTCAGGCACTGCTGTTGCGATCAACCACGTCGCACAGAACACACGCGCCCAACGCCTCCCAGAAGGCCCGCGTGGTCCCAGGCACCACTGCTGCTGCGATCAACTGCGTCGCGCAGAATACCCGCGTCAACGTCTCCCAGGAGACCTGCGTGGTGAAAACACTCTGGTTCTGTAAACCAGGAGGTTGTTGGTTTCTCCCCTCCTCCACGACGTAACCGGAATGCTGAGCGTCGACAGAGGAGACGCGCGCGTCAACTCCAAGTCGGAACCATTGGTTGTCCGACTGGGGGTGGACGCGGCGTACAATCTGATGCCTTGCCCGCACCTCGTCCAGTGCGTGAGATCCGCGTTTGGCGACCCAAACGCGAGACTCTTCAAGTTGAGTCCTCTGAGGACCAACTCGTCAAACGCCAGGGTGAAACCTCCGCGTCTTTTCAAACGCAGGAAGTACGCACTCGTAGGCGTGGGGCCCAGCAGCCCGCTCTCTCTCAAGCAACTCTGCCCAAACGCATCAGGCAGCAACGCGAGACTCGCATGCGCGTCATACAGCCGCGTCATGAGAACCGGGTCCCTGAAGTCTGCGTCCAGGCTGAACAGCACATGACTGTCTCCCGTCTTCGACGTTGCGAGACCAGTCTCTTTAATCCCCCTCCCACGGATTTGAGGGATTATTTGACAAGGAAAAGAAGTGCCAATCAAGCCACTTCGTCATGCTGCTGTCAACAGCTCATCCATATGCTCTCTGGATGCCATTATGGATCAGGCATGCACCAGCAGTCCTTAATCAGACAGCTGACCCTGATTCCCCCGTCAGCCAAAAGAAGACGCTCCCACAGAAGGAGAACCTTTTCAGATGTTGAATACCCGGAGCTTACTGCAAACATGACTAGCAGAAGCAAGGGAAAACAACCAATGGTCAACTCAGAGGAATCTGACTCTGAGCCGGAAGGGGTGTATCAATACACTCGCATCCGGACGGGGGCCATTCCCCAATTGACTATAATGCCTTAGCCCGCGGCATTAGAATGGGTGATTCTCACTCCGCTGTAGTGGAGTCGCAGGCTTCAAACTCTTCTGTCGAGAAGGAGGCTTCCGCCTACATGGCAGACACTCCTGAGGAGACGGCCAGGCGTTTAGAGCAGACGCAGAAGCGCCAGATGGATATAATCGCCTCTCAACAGAGATCCATTGACTCCCTCAAGCATATGCTTGAGAAATTGCTTGAAGAAAGAGCGAGATCTCCTCCTAGACGGCCGAAGGGGAAAGGGAGAAAGGGAGGAAGCCCACCCTCCGAACCTTCCGACGAGACACGACGATCTACCTCGGATGTGTCCAAGCCCTCGTCGCAGGCAAGAAGCGACCAAGACCAGGAGAAGACTCATGCTAAGAGGATGAGTCAATTGGAACGACGCCTCGAGGCCCTTGCCAATCGCAAGGACCTCCAAGAAGCTGGAGTGGTCCGGCCCTATCCGGCCGAGTGGGACTTAGTTCCATACCCTCCTAAGTTCAAGGCTCCAACCCTCCAAGCATTCGACGGGAAGGGGTCACCCAACCAGCACATCTACTACTTCAAATCCCAGACCGGGAATGTAGTAGATAACGACGCTATACTGGCGCGACTGTTCATAGGCACCCTGAAAGGGTTGGCCTTTGAATGGTTCATGAAGCTCCCAGAAGGTTCAATCAAGAACTGGAGCGACTTGGAGAAGCTGTTTCTGACACGCTTCTTCGAAGATGATTCGGAAGTAACAATGCCCACCCTTTTAGCTACCAAACAGCGGAGAGGGGAGTCCGTCAAATCTTTTGTGGAAAGATTTCAGAACACGGCACTCCGGTGCCCAAGCGGTATGACCCAGGCCACCCTGGTGGAAACATGCCGCCACAATCTCCAAACCTCACTCCTTGCTCAAATAGGAGTTGCTGAAAGCTGCACCTGGAAGCAGTTAGTCCAACAAGGTGAACAGGCTGAGGAGATTGTTGCCCGTGTCAAGGCAGAGGAAGGCAAGCTGCGGCCGGAAAGGTCGACAAGGCGTGCACCGGCACCAGACACCTCCCTCCAGACGAAGCGGAAGGAATTTGGCGACGGAGACCAAATCTCCCACCAAACCTCAAACAGGCAGGGCAAGTGGCTCTTCAAGCCAGCCACGCCCTAACAAGCAGTATTCCTTCAAGGAGGAACACGTCGATTCGCTCTTCAAGCTACTCAACAAGAGCAATCGACTGAAGCTCCCTGAAATTAGACGCCCGGAGGAAGTCGGCAAGACCGACAATCCCAACTACTGCATGTACCACAGGATGTTGGGACATCCTACCAAAAGCTGCTACATCTTCAAAGACATCCTTCAGGCTTGATTGACGCGGAGGTGCTCAAGCTCCGACCAGAGCAGAAGAAGGTCACGGCCAATGTGACGTCGGTTCTCCAGTTCGGGAGACAACCTCCAACGCCTGTGGGGGTAACTCCTATTCCAAGGGGAGAATTAAGAGTGGTCAACACAGACCCTCACCAGCAACAGGAGAAGGGCTTGGTAGCCGTCCCTACACCTCAGGGGGAAACCATGTGGGTCCACCCTGACCTCGTCAACGAACAGCAGTGGACTACTGTGACCAACAGGAAGTCCAAAGGCAAGGCAAAAGCTTCGTCCTGCCATGTGGTATGTGCCTCCTCCCGAGAAGCAGAGGATGATGTTCCCTCACTGACCGACTCAGAGGAGGAAATGATAGTCTTGGCCGCAGAGCCAACCAACCAACGACGGGAACTCGCTCGGGTCAACCCTACTTGAAGCAGTACGGCGAAGCGAAGTGGCGGTAACCCTCCGCAATCGGCTGCAGAGCCAACAAGGCCCTCCACGAAGCCACCTGTGGAGAAGCAGAAGGAGACTCGATTCTCTCGAGCCCTTCAAAAAGGCATCGCGGAAGGGTCTTCGGCACCTTACCGCTTTGATGTCCTGGCTCAGCTGGCCAACATTCCGGCACGCATTACCTTGTATGAACTTCTTAGACTATCAAAGTCGACCAGGGAAGCTCTGCAAGAAGCTCTGGCAAATGCTGAGGTCTTCATGACCCAGGTGCCGAAGGAGGAAGATGTAGAGGATTGCCTCCACGCTTCCCAGAATACCCCCTGCATCACCTTCACGGCAGATGATATGCAGGTGAAAGGGAAGCATGATCGACCCCTGTACTTCACAGGTTACATCGGATCATCTGAGGTGAACGCGCATTCAGGTAGATCCAGGGGTCCGCATTGAGTATTATGTCCCGCCGAGTCATGCAACACCTCGGCATCCCTACCCACCGTCTGAGCCCTACACAGACGACCATCTACGGGTTCAATGCCAACGGCACCCGTCCGATGGGGAAGATCAAGCTCAAGTGCCAGATTGGGAGCCTCAAGTCCGAGGTGACATGCTACGTCATCGATGCCGACACTTCTTATAATCTGCTGCTGGGACGACCATGGATCCACTGCAACTCCATCGTTCCCTCCACTCTTCACCAAGTCATGAAATACATTGACGCGAGTGGGAAGGTGCAAACGTTGGTTGCCGAAAGGTATCCGTTCAAGGGAGTCGAGAATTATTTCACGGATTCCCTTTTATATCAGGATCCGGTGGATGAAACCCCGCAACTGGAGGCGCCAGACTCTGGTAATGAGGCTGACACTGAGCCCGAGCAAGAAAAGTGCCTGTGGGAGTTAGAACCACTTGTAAAGAGCACTAATAAGCTCGATGTTGATAATACCACCGACGATGCAGGCGGTTGGTATATTAATGAAAGTCTAGACTTTGAATATTTTCTGCGTGTGCATCCGATTCAATACCGTCGGATACTACTACCGACGTAGACGATGACATCTGGTCGGCAATGGATGCTTTGACATCATTGCATGTACCAGTAAAATCATCTTTCGGGACATACCTGGATAATGGCGATGCGCAGGAATCTATATTCTTGGTTCCGGCAAGACGAAAAGGCCAAAGACCAATACTTTTCGGGCGAATCTCGTCTGAACCGATGCCCCGCGAAGAATCGGAAAGCGAGGAGGAATCCCCTCAGCTCGACCATTATGAATCGAAAGCGCTCAGAATAATGAAGCAAATGGGGTACGATCTAATCAACAAGCCCGGGTTGAACTTCGGCAAAGGAAGGAGGACGCTACTTCGATCCTTTGTGCCAAAAGGGAAGGCCCCCGATTATTATCATCGGACGCGCAGGGGGTTGGGTTATGTATCAACTCCAGTCCCATCAACCTCTGTTTCTCGAAAGTCATCAAGTCACGATTGCTCTTCAGACACGTCATCGTGGGAGTCAGATGTCAGTGTCGGCAACATCTTCAAAGGGCTTTCAGTAAACATGGTTTCAATAGGCCATCTGGAAGATGAAGATGAAGAAATGATCCAACCTGATACAGATCCTTGGATCAAACATTTGAATGCTCTTTGGGATATCCGCTTTGAACAGCGTGAGCCACCCACAGATGACAAGGTTGTTCAGATCAACCTAGGAGATGAGGCCAACCCCAAGCCCATCTTCATAAGTGACGGCTTGTCACCTCCAGAGAAGAAGTATCTAATATCTCTTGTACAAGAGTATATAGATGTCTTCGCCTGGAATATGAGGACATGCCTGGACTTGATCTCAAGTGGCTATGCATCGCCTCAACATCAATCCGGACATGAAGCCTGTTAAACAACAGCAGCGACGGTTCCGTCCAGAGATAATGGAGGCAATTCAATCAGAAGTTAGAAAGCTCATCGATTCTGGCTTCATCCGGGAAGAACAACATCCGACTGGGTAGCCAACATCGTCCCCGTCGCCAAGAAGAATAGGAAGATCCGGATCTGCATCGACTTCCGTGATCTAAACGAGGCCTGCCCCAAAGACGAATTCCCATTGCCAATCACAGATGTCATGATTGACAATACTTGTGGATTCGAGCGAATGTCCTTTATGGACGGGTTCTCAGGATATAATCAAATCAAGATGTATCCCGATGACGAAAAGCATACCTCCTTCAGGACTCCTCTAGGGGTATATTGCTACACCGTCATGCCTTCGGACTGAAAAACGCAGGGGCAACATACCAAAGGGCCATGAACGCCATTTTCCATCAGCAAATGCGGAAAACGGTGGAATGTTATGTCGATGACATCGCGGTGAAAAGTCGCACTAAAGGTGATCACATAGCAGACCTGAAGGTGGTCTTCGACATCATGCGGGCTCATCAATTGAAGATGAACCCCATCAAGTCCTTTCTGGGGGTAGCCAGTGGCAAATTCCTAGGATTTGTTGTGACTTCCACAGGAATCCGTCTGGATCCAGAGAAAGTCCGCGCTATCCAAGAGATGCAACCCCCTAGAAGCCTCAAGGAGCTCAGGGGATTACAAGGACGATTGGCGTACATCCGCAGGTTCATATCAAACCTTTCCGGGAGATGCCAACCCTTCACCAAGCTGATGAAAAAGGGTGTTTCATTCATTTGGGACGACGCTTGTCAAAAAGCATTTGAGGAGATCAAACACTACCTCACCCAACCACCAGTTCTTGCAGCTCCGGTGTCGGAAAGCCGTTTCTGGTGTACGTCCGAGCGATGGATCATTCTTTGGGAGCTCTACTAGCTCAGAATGACGATCAGGGACGTGAGCAAGCAATCTACTATCTAAGTAGAACAATGATTGGGGCCGAACATCGGTACAACCCGATCGAGAAGGAATGTTTGGCACTAGTGTTCGCCATTCAGAAAATGCGACACTATCTGGTAGGCCAGACTATAAATGTCATATCAAAAGTCAATCCTTTGAGGTTACTTATGACAAAGCCTTCTTCACTAAATGGCCGGCTGGCAAAATGGGCCATATTGCTATCACAATATGAGATGCATTTTCTGCCACAAAAGGCTATTAAGGGACAAGCGGTGGCGGACTTCTTAGCTGAACACCCAGATTCGAGGGCAGCCAAGCTCTATGAGGATCTCCCAGACGAGGCCGCCGAAGTCTGCCTGACTCAGACGTTGTTCGAAAGTCAAGTATGGCAACTTTTCTTCGACGGTGCATCAAGGACAAGCCCAAAGGGACGCATAGTAGCGGGGGTAGGAGTGGTACTCGTCTCCCCACAAATTATGTGATTCCCCGAGCTGTCTCACTGACCGAACCCTGCTCCAACAATGTGGCGGAATACAACGCTTTTTGATTGGGATGCAATTCCCCGATGAGATTGGCGTTAAAAATCTCGAGGCGTACGGTGACTCTAAACTCATCGTCAGCCAAGTTCGCGGAGAGTATGAGGTCAGACATGAAGATCTAGTACCCTATTACAATGCGACAATCCACATGGCCGAGAGGTTTTCAAACTTCTACATCGACCATGTACCGCGCAGGCAAAATGCGCATGCAGATGCACTTGCATCCCTTGCTGCCTCCTTAGCCCTTCCAGCTGGAGTAATGGAGAAAGTATTCGTCTATAGCCACGACCTGTACTGTCCAAAAATTTCACTCGGAGACTGCCCAGGGTCAACGGGAGATCATCACGACAAGGAAACACTTGAAGTGTCAACTGGTCTAGAGCTTAAAGACTGGCGATTCCCCTACATCGACTATGTCTTGTACGGCATCCTGCCTGAGGACACCAGGGAGGCGGCTGCCATCCGAAGAAAAGCCCCCAAATTCTACTATAATGCGATTTCGCGAACATTGTATCGTCGATCGCATGACGGGATCCTGCTCCGATGCCTCTCATCAAAAGAAGCCCAAGGAGTATTGAAAGAAGCCCACGATGGTACTTGTGGAGCTCATCAACCTGGCCCCAAATTGGCACACCGACTCCAAAGGTTGGGTTACTATTGGCCCAAGATGATCGCCGATGCTGTCGCTTATGCTAAGAGATGTCACGCCTGCCAAATACACGGCGATTTCATCCATCAAGCACCAGGGTACCTCCACTCTACGACCTCTACTTGGCCGTTTGAAATGTGGGGGATGGACGTGGTTGGCCCTATCAGCCCACCATCATCGAAAGGACATCGGTTCATTCTAGCGATAACCGATTACTTCTCAAAGTGGGCCGAAGCTATCCCTTTGAAAGAGGTAAAATCTTCTAACGTGATCAAGTTCGTGAAACATCACGTTATTTACCGCTTCGGTGTACCTCGGCGTATCATCCATGACAATGGACCCCAGTTCATCAGCCAGGCTTTCCAGAGATTCTGCGCGAAGTTCAGAATCTAGAGTGTGTCCTCAACGGCATACTATCCTGCTGCTAACGGTCTTGCAGAAGCCTTCAATAAGACTATTGGCAAGCTTCTTAAAAAGTTCGTCTCGAAAAGTCAACGAGATTGGGACGACAAGTTGGGTGAATGCTTATGGGCTTATCGCACAACTGTGCGAACCCCGACTAAGGCCACGCCGTTTTCCTTGGTATACGGATGTGAAGCCGTGCTTCCCCTGGAGATCCAAATTCCATCTCTACGCGTCGCCTTGACAGCGGAGATGACAACCGAGGAGAAGCATCGACAGCGACTCCAGGAACTGGAGGCCTTAGACGACAAGCGTCTGCAAGCCCAACAGCAAATCGAGCTCTACCAGGTCGAATCACCAGAGCCTTCAACAAGAAAGTTAAAGTGCGAACCTTCAAGAAAGGCGACCTTGTCTTAGCCTTCCGAAGACCTATGGTCATGACGCATAAGACAAAAGGAAAATTTCAACCCAAATGGGAAGGACCATTTGTGATAGAGTCAGTCTACTCAAATGGGTCATATCGCCTCATAACTTCAAATGGCGATACACTCATGATGCCGATCAATGGCAAATTCTTGAAGAAGTACTATCCTTAATAGTACTCTTCCTCCGATCAAGTTAAAAGTACACCTCTGATCGATCAAGTTAAAAGTACACCTCTGATCAAACATCCGACGCCTCCGACGGCTAAGGATAGAGGAAAATGTTGGCCTTTAAGCCCGACATAAATCCTCGACAACTCATCATGCTGGGGGGAATAGCATGACTAGCCCAACTCAAACGGTAGTTGGTAAAGGCATGTCAAACCCGTTGACAGCTGAGGATTTGCTAAAAATCCTAAGGGACACGTTCCCATTTGATCCGACGCCCTCGACGGCTAAGGATAGAGGAAAATGTTGGCCTTTAAGCCCAACATAAATCCTCGACAACTCATCATGCTGAGGGGAATAGCATGGCTAGCCCAACTCAAACGGTAGTTGGTAAAGGCATGTCAAACCCGTTGATAGCTGAGGGTTTGCTAAAAATCCTAAGTGGACTTGAGTCCACTCTTTTCTCCAAAAATCCCTTACCAATTCTCGTCCATAGAATGGTAGGACCACAAAATGCAATCATTACTACGTTAACACTATACCTCTGGTAATGAATACTCTTTGTTGAGTATAAACTTTGCTTGTTAACTCTGCATAGAGTAACAAACTCTCAAGTTTGCCAAGTTAACACTATACCTCTGGCATTTCAAATTTCACTTGTCAATTCTCATCAATAGAATGACAGGTCCTCAAATTGCTCTTATCACGAGCCAATTCTTGTCAAGTTAACATTACACCTCTGACAAACTACTGTTTAAGTTAACATTACACCTCTAAGCAGTACATCGAGTGCCTGTCAAGTTAATATTACACCTCTGATAGTCACCTTTCTTCAGACTTCCGTATCGAAGCTGAAATGGACGATGCCAAGTTAACACTACACTTCTAGCATCCGAGTCATCGCTAAGTTCAACAATACACCTATGGCCATGACCTTTCCTCGACTTCTTCGTCTAAGTCGAGATGACCAATGCTAAGTTCAACATCACACCTCTAGCATTACCTCACTGTTAAGTTAAACATTACACCTATGACAGTGACATTCTGAGTTAAGTTAATATCACACCTCTGACTCACATCCTTGTCGAGTTAACACCACACTTCTGACAAGACTATCTCCAACCCGTTAAGTTAATATCACACCTCTAACGGTAAAAGCTTTACCAGATTCCTCGCGGGTCTAGTTTCACTTGTTATTCTCTTCAAAGAATAACAGGTCCACCTAAAGACATTGTTAGGTTAACATTACACCGCTGATAATGTTTTATCAAATTCCCCAGCTGACCTTGAATCAAGTCAATCCCAGACACTTGACAAAAGTTCACCTTCTCTGGGAGTACGCATTCCCCCTGTCACTTTCTTTTACAAAGTGGCAGGTCCACCAAAATCATTCTTTTGCTTCTAAAACAAAACATTCAAGACAATGAAGAGGCAAAAGGAAAAGTGTCACTTATATTTATATCCAAACACATGAAAGTGATACAAAACGCTCTCTTATACAATAAGATTGAGTGTTACAATTAAGGAGTACAAAGAAGTCCCTCTCTCTCTCTGAGGCCGTACTCACTCCTTGAAGCCGCATCTGATCCTAAGTGCATGATGTCTGGAGAAGTGCCGAATTGTGGCGACTGTTGGAACCGATTGCACTTTGATGCGCGACGCCAACTTCGAAAGCGCCCTAGCTGACTAAGCCAGGAGCAATGGTGTTCTTGAGGTCCGGTGGCAACAGAAGAGCCTGCAACCTTCGTTTAAGAGTTGATCTTTCCCCCGCAGGACATGGACTGTCCTTGATGTCACTTCTGGGATGGGAGAGGAAGAGGATCCTCTCCGCCACCACAACCGCCGGAACCTCATCGCCGTCATGCATACCCTGACCATCTCTTGCCATCAGGCAAGAGTGGTGCAGGAGATCTGAAAGAGACCTTGGCGAGATTTGGGTCCTCGTCAGAGATATAATTTACTCTCTTACAAACGACGAAGACCATAATTTACTCTCTTACAAACGAATATTGAGCAAGTTCGCCAGCCGATATATTCTTTCGGGGCCCAGCGAATCTGAAAAAAGGACGATCAAGCCTACCTGCAAAGAATAAACAAGAGAGTTAGAAAATCTGGAACTTAGTACACTTCAACAAAGAAAACTAAGTGACAGACGCGGCAGTCATTAGGGACTTCGGGTGCGGAAATGATCTGCACACTCAAAACACCGCGTCAGCAGAAACAGACGCGAGTCAAAACTGTGCCACGCCCAGGATTCAAACGCGGTCTCAGTTTGCACCCGCGTCTAATGTGCTAGACGCGAAAAACTTCAAACGCCGAAAATTGCCATCTCTCTGCTGAGTGAACAGGAGTTGCAAGATTCAGGTCTGAAACGCGCCAAGGCAATAGCCATGAGCAAAGCCAGCGTCAAGAGCCCGCGTCAGAAAAGTTCAAGTCACGGTGCAAATTCCAGAATAGGAATGCACCAGGATTTCATTCAGATGGCTATGCCAAAGTACAGGCTATGGACATCATCGGGGTGACATACCAGCAGAGGCCTCTATCCAGAGTTGGCCTCTCTGCATCCAAACGCGGGGCGCGCAAGATGACATGAGAGAGGATTCCTTCTGAAGAGACCAAACAGAAGCATAAGAGCTCTGGGTCATCTTCATCCGCGGAGTCACGTTCATCCATGAAGACAGGGACCTTGTTAGAAGCTTTAGAGGAGGCGAGGTCTCTCAGGGCAAAACAAATGAAAACAGTCTAAGATTGGATTGTTGAAGAGGGAGAAGGTGCACTCTATTTATAGGCAGTCCCTAATAACTGTCATTAATGGGGCATCAATCGTTTCCGTCGCGCACAACTGTCAAAGCCCAATCAAAAACGGACGCGTGGAACGCTGCTTTGGAAACCGCCAAAGTGCGCCGGTTTTTCAACCGCCAGCGTCGGTTCTGCATGCAAGAGCATTAACGCCTAAATCCATTGAGAGGCCGACGCGTGGACAACTGCCTTGGGAAGCAACGGATGACCCGGAACCCCAATCGACGTGAGACTTGACGTTCAAAGATCTCCTAAAAATCTTTTAAGTCTGGCTGCATGGAACGCAGATGGGAAAGTCGCGTCTCTTCAGCAGACAAGGCTGCGTATCCACGTGTCTGCTCGATCCGCGTCTTTCTTAGCAAGACAGATTCGCGTTATTCAGAGCCGCGTTTCACTCTGTGATTGACGCTGCGTCTCACTCCATGGACTGACGACCGCGTCTCACTCTAGGATCAATGTGCGTCTCATCATGATGACCGCGTCTCACTCTGTGATCGACGTCGTCTCATCAAAAGGATTAGTAAAATCTAAGTTCCTGTGGACTGACGATCGCTCTCACTCTATGGATTAATGCTGCGTCTCATCATGATGACCGCGTCTCACTCTGTGATCGACGCTGCGTCTCATCAAAAGGACTTAGTAAAATCTAAGTTCCTGGGGACTGACGACCGCGTCTCACTTTATGGATCAATGCCGCGTCTCATTAAGAAGACTCAGAGTCAAGGCCGCGTTTATTAACAGAACTTAGTCTTACCTAAGTTTAATATTCACAGCCAGTTACCAAGGAGTTGGATTCGCCTACAGCTGAGCAAAGAAGATGGAGCAAAATTTTTTCAAACTTTATTATAAACAGTAAAAGTGGATACAAACACTCTAAACAGAGTGTCCTCTTCTTACAAAAAAGGGGGAAAAGAAAAGAAGGCTAAATATCCTGGTTCGCCAAGGTACGGATTTGTTCCCTAAGGCGGTGAATCGTGTTGGCGCGTCCTTTCAGCTTCCATAATAGCCCGGTCCCGCAGCTCCTCTTCGGATAAGAAAATTTCTTGCGGCCAGCTGCGCTCGCAGAGATTCCACCCTGGAAGAATGTAGAGACAGACTCTCTTCAGCTCGCGCCTTAGCAGCTTGTTGCTCCTCTAGCTGCTTTTTGATGGTAGCAAGCTTTTCCTCATTGAGCGCAAGCACAACTTCTGCCTTGGCAATGGTGTCCCGAGCCCTGATGATGACTTGCTCTGTGCTCTGCATGACAAGCTCGGATTCCCTTGAATCGCCAGCTAGTTTCTGACATTCAGCCAGGGAATATTCGAGGTTGCGGATCTCTGCAGCGATTTGTGCCTCCGCTTCCTGTCGCTCTCGTTCTGAGCAGCTAGGAGCCTAGTCAGGGTGGCCTGGGCCTCACTAAAAGAGCCAGCATCTTCCAAAGACTCCAGCTCCTGCAGTAGTCTCCCAGTTGCTCTACCACCCGCAGACACGCCTGGCAAGTGAAGGGCCTCCGGTTAATTCGACGTTCACGGCCAGATTTTTAAGAAGCGTCTGGGCAAATGGGAACGAGCTGTTTCCACGTAAGATGAGATCAATACATGATCCCATCGAAGCGAAGAATTGCTGCACCATCTGACGTGCCAGTTCCCCCATGTCTTCACCACCTAGGAAGCTTCCCGACCCCTTTTCTGTCACAGGATAGGGGATATAAGGCGGATCTTCTCGCACAAGAGTCGTGCTAGCCGTCGAGACGGCAAGAGCTAGACCGGCCGCTGACGCTTCCGGAGGTACTACCTCTACAGGAGCCTCCACGACCAATGAGGGAGTAGTAAGCACGACCTCCTCAGAAACCTCCACCGCGACTTGAGCTGTATGGCCTTCTGGAAGAGTACCAACCATCGGACTCTCCACCTGAGCCCCCTCAGTCCTCTCTGCAAGTTATCGCAACGTCAGCCACAATGATGGAAAAGCGAAACATTTAAAACGTCAGAACTGCTTACCTAGTTGGAGGTCCAGAGGTATCAAATCCTGTGGGGTAGAATTCTCCCTGGCTTCAGCAGTAACCTCCTCGCCCGGCAGAGTGAGAGCCTCCTCAGCCTTAGTGGTTGCTTCCTCTTCTGGCAGAGTGGAAGGCTCCTCAGTTTCAACAGCTGCCCCCTTTGAGGGTATCTCAGCAGCCGAGACCTCAATCCCCTCGGGCCGGGTCAACTCTACCACCATCTCCTCAATATGCGAGGAGGTTGTAGCCTCAGCATCTTCGGCCGACCCTGCAACATAAGAGAAGAATGTTAGAACATCCTCTTCAAATATGTAAGAGAAATTAGGACGGAAGATGGAAAGAGTACCTTCAGCAGGGATAATCGCCAGCGATGGTGCAGTCGATGGCTCGCCCCCATATATTTCCGCTCTCGAGATGTGGAAGAATTTGCTCTGATCAGGAAGAGCGGGTTCATCGCCATAGTCGACCTCGTCTCAAAGGCGCTTTCCCCCGATAACGAAGAAGACGACAGCGCAACGCGAGGAAGCTCCGCAACAGAGCCTTACCTCCGATCACCCCAGTGGTAGGACTAGGGTCAACTGCCCTAGGACTAGAAATGAAGACGCTAGGAGATCCCGGCTGCCGTACCTCACCTCTCCCTTCATGAGCAGAAGGAAGCTCGGGCTGAGCTGAGAGTCCCGGAATCTCAACATCCTCTTCACCCATTATGTCGACCTCAAGCCGCTCATCATCATCACCAGCGGTGAGTTCATCAACAACTCACCCTCCTCCACGGTCTTGCGGTGTGACCTAGGGGGCACGGACTAGGGTGGGGAAATCTTCATCTTCCGACGGTTCCTCAACTCTAACAGGGACGTCTTCAGGAGGAGCCTCAACTCCAGCAGAGATGTCTCCGGATTGAGAGACTTCAGCCGTTAAGTCCCTCCGAGCCTTCTTTGGGGCAGGCTCAGCAATAGAAGCAGAGCGTCGACGACGCTTGCTCGCCAACTGCTTAGACCTCCTTGCCCGCGGCTCCTCCCTCGTGGCTGGTGGCTCCGCCTTATCGCTGGTGGCTCTGCCCTTGCCGGTCGCGGCTCCGCCCTCACTGCTGGGGGCTCCCTCCTCGATCTTCGCCCGACCTCCTTTTGGGCCTTCAGGTACGTTCTACGAGTTTCGTCGGTTTACTAGAATCAGTCCTGGCCTCGAGACTTGCATTGATGCTCTCAATGCATGAAGACGCCGGAAAAAAGTCTGGCGTTTGGATGGCTTGGGAGTACCAAGTACAGAAGCTGAAACTCGTACGGCACTTGGGCCCTCGAGAGGCAGACGAAAAGATACTCCCGTCCCTCCAGCCACACTATAGTACCAGGCCCGAGCACCCTCAAACAGGTTCCCTTCGAAGGCAAGTCTAGCATTGGGGTTCCCGACATAGAGCTGATCATAGCCGAACTGTCGAGCGAAGCGACTCGGCATGTACGGCTCAATGGTACTGACGTCCCTTGCCGGAAAAGCACATATCCGGGCCGGATATTTAGCAACCACCAGAAGGCCCCCGCGGATAACCTCGTGAAGTCATCTGGGCCAACAGAATCAAGAAGTAGATCCCCGAAAGATGCATCAGGGATCTGGAGGAGGCAGCGATTGAGCTGGTAGTTTGCAGGGTCTGAAAGGCACTTCCGGACGTAATATATATAAGGATCACGCCATTTTGAACCCTCCAACCGCTGTACAAAAGGGACAGAACTCTCCCTCCAACGCGCTGCCGTCATCAAAGAAGGGCAATGCATCACGTACCAAGCAATAAGGTACGTGTAAGGCAGCTCGACACGAGGGTTGGGACGCTTCACCGTCGGACTCCCCTCTGAGTCAACATACGGCTTTCCCTCGGAGTCTACAGTTTTTGGTGGCTCGCAGAAACTCTTAGTGAGCGCCCGCAGCCCGCTCTGAATACCAGCCGCCACGGCCGGGAGAAGGGCTATGGGGTCCCATGAGCCAGGAGCACCGCTGGGTACACCACGTCAGCAACAATGACTTCATGCGGCAGCGTGGGCACCACACAGCGCTTCAGCCACAGCATCAGAAAGCCCGCCAACAGCGCCCGATCGGAGATAGGGGTCCGGGCTTGATGGTGAAAGCTCTCAAAAATCAAGTCAGGGTCAAAACCGTCCTCATTCGACTCCGTGGTGTAAAAACTGTCAGGAGCCTGGTCGATCCTGTCTTCAATCTCCCTGTCAGAGCTGGGATCCAATCGGGTTATCCGATGGTCTTTGGTGTTGACATTATTGAACAAGTAACTGGCCCAAGACAGTTGCTTGACTCGCTGCGACGCCTTGGACCCGCGAATGGCCGCAAATGTGGAAGTGACATAGCACTTCCCAGTAGGTCTCATATATGAGGGGAAACTCCTCCTTCACATAGCGAAGCTCCACAGTGGTCGGGACATATTCCTCATAGGGAATATCCCTGTCGACAGCCCGAGACCTCGTGCAGCTCGTGCAGAGCAAGGCCCATCTCCCCGACCGGAGTGAAGAACGTCCCCGTCGAAGGATTATAACGCTCTAGAATCCCGAAGAAGTTCTGAGAGCTTTGAGGGATCCCCCACTGCACGGCCCTGACTGCCGAGTACAGTCCCACGCGCTTTAGCAGACCCCCGAGCTCGGTAAGGACAAAGCCGACCATCCTGCCCCACCAATAGTTCTCCGTGGAACGGACCCACCCCGGCGCACGGAACCCAACCGGGTAGTCACCCTCCGCCTCCATGAAGGCGTTGAGGAAGGTAGTGCCGAGTTGTGGTATCTCCCCAGCTGGAACCTCAGTCCTGCGCGACCCAGGGAAAAGGCCGATAACTGACCTGTCATGGCTATCATGACGGTATACTTTGTGGGAGCCCAAATCACCGAGAGTGATCTCGGGAACATATCGAGCAAGGTCCCATTCCATCTTCCGAGGGACGGACATATGCTGGAAGTAGGACAGCGGGAACATCCTCTCCATGTCCGGGAGAAAGAATCTTCCACCCTTTATTTGACGGAGCCATTTGTAAGTTCCGTCATACACGCTATGGCCGCCCTCGTGGATACGATCTCCGAAGAAGAAGGCAGGCTTCTCCAGCTTGATGCCAGCATCTGTTGCGAATGCTGCATCAGTCATAAACACCCGAAGAGTTCTCATGTCAACATTTGAGAGCCTCTCTTTGCGATTCGGTGACTTGTCAGCAGTCACAGGAACAGTCCTTTGTAACACAAAGGTCAAATCCCGGTCAGCACCACCTACATGACCAAAGTGGCACTTCTTGGCGAGTGAAGTTGCAGGGCGTGGCGCTGCAAAACGAAAAGGACACTTAGTTAGATACTCTATCAAAAGCAAAGAAAAAGAAAAAATGCTAAGTGTTCATAATCCGCACGCAGAAGAGACACTGGACGCAGGAATTATCAAATTCGCGTCCAGACCTGCGCATCCACGCAGAAGAGACTGGACGCAGGAATTATCAAATCCGCGTCCAGACCTGCGCATCCACGCAAAAGAGACACTGGATGCAGGAATTATCAAATCGCGTCCAGACCTGCGCATCCACGCAGAAGAGGCACTGGACGCAGGAATTATCAAATCCGCGTCCAGACCTATGGGATCGGCGTCTCCACAACATTCTCCTTGATGTTACTTCTGGGGTGCGAAAAGAAGGGAGTTATTCACCTTAACCCTTCCACCACCATAATCGCCAGAAGTTAAGGAGGGTAACTCCCTTCCTTTCACATCCCCAGATGTCAAAGTGCTTGGACTCGGGTGCCAGATTCATCAAAATCAGCAGCTGATGAAACAGAACGCAAGGATCAAATCCGCGTTCTGTAAACTAAGTCCGCGTCTGAACCCTTCACAAATAGAAAATATTCTAAGTGAAGAGTCTGAAGCGCAGGACTCAAGGGCGCGAGGGTCCAAACCCGCGCCTCGGTTATCATCCAAAGACTGCGTCTGGGAATCAAACACGATTTAAAATTCGCGTGTTAAGGGTTCTTAACAGTTCTTTGAACTTTCTTTAATGGCGAAACTTCCGCCTAAAAGGCCTTTACCTTGGAGACCTGGGAGAACGACGTCCTGTGCAGAGGAGGAGCTGCCCCTCTGGGCCTCGGCAATGGTCGCCTTAGAGGACGACGCGGTCGGCTTGGCCTTGGGTGCCATTTGTGATCAGAGGTCAATGAAGAAGATGAGCAGTAATGGAGAAGAAGAACTCTCTTAAATCTCTGAGTAAGCGCGTTCGGAGAAGAAGATGCATCTCTCCAACTGTTGCCTTTATAGGCACAGGGATTCGCGAAGATACGCGGCGTGTGGCCCGGTAGACGCTACAGCGAGTCGCCGCTTGACGCGTGTAACAAAATCGTTTCTGAACGGAGAAGATCATGCGTCGCAACCCCGCCACGAGTTAGCAGTCGACACGTGGAGCAGTTCATTTAATGAACCAGGAAATCCGCGCGCCAAAAGGCGAAATTTCGCCGGTTCCCTAGGCCAGCTGGCGGCGTAATCATGACATGGCACAGAATTTCGCCCCAAAGAACGCACCTCCTCGGTGGACATGCCACGTCAGCCTCTCCATGAATGCATTCGGAAGGTCGCGTCTCTTTAAGAAATTCGCGTCCTTCTAGTCTGGCCAAATATCGCGTCTGCCTTCTGAAGATCAGTCACGTCTCCATTGCCAAAGGACGCACGTTACAGAAATCGCGCCTTTACAGCAGTACCATCTCTGCTTTTTGAAAAAAAACCTGCGTTTGGCCTCCTGCTTCTGCAAAATCAGTTCAACAGTACACTGACGCAAGCAGACGACCAACCACTCCTGGCTTAAAGCACGCCAGTGACAGACTAAAAGCAATCGGGGAGGTTTAGACTGTGCATCTAAACACTCAACATGATCAACTCTGGGGGCTTCAAAGAGTTCAACAGTACACTCACGAAGACCAACTCCAGATAAGATTAAACCCGGAGCATCAACAGTCTAGTCATAAAGGCGAACTCAGCTAGAGTCCAAAGTATTTCGAAATCCGTCCAAGTTAACTGCGGAATGTCGAAAACTTTGGAGGGGGTTCTGTAGGCTGTCTAAAAATCACCAAGACAAGCCACCAAAAACACAGAGATCCAAGATCCAGGCGCAAGGCTAAATGTGACAATCAAGACGCGAGAGATAACCCGCGTCTCAGCATCAAGGCGCGTTGGCTCAACGCCCGCGTCTCAGCATCAAGGCGCGTTGGCTCAACGCCCGCGTCTCAGCATCAAGGCGCGTTGCCTCAACGCGCCCGCGTCTCAGCATCAAGGCGTGTTGCCCAACGCCCGCGTCTCAGCAACAAGGTGCCCCCACCTTGGTTGAACCACCCCGATTATGGCGCCATCCACCGCCCATGTAGCGGGGAAGTTGGCCCTCATCGTGGAGCACTTTTAGGGGGCACGATCACCCCTAAAAACTCTATAAATAGTCCCGTCACTATGAGGGGGGGACGACGATTATCGGGCAGGGAGAGATCCGAAAAAAAAGGAGAGATCATCGACAGAGAAGAGAAGACCCTTCAGCGAGCTTAATGAGTACTAGCCGCTCTTCGCCTACCTCCTCTTCTAGAGTTTTGGTAGACGGAGCTGAGTTACTCCCTCTACCTGCCAAGGAGAAGATCCCTCGACGGTCCAGAACGGTCATCTGGTCAACGGAGAACAAGATTCACTCTCCACCGCCACCGAAGAACCCAGCACTAAACAAAGGGGGAATTCAAGATTCAATATTCTCCCTCCCTTGTAACCGGAAGATTAAGCCGGCTGTAATTTTCATCTGATCCAAGGAAACGTTACGCCAGCCACCCCTTTTCCGCGTCGAACAGTTTAGATGTAAGTTTTCATTAAAACTTGTGCATATGCTTGTACAACTAATGAGCCACAAATTGATTATATATATTTGTGCTTGATTGCTCATTTGTACCCATTAGATGTACTAGTATAGTCTAATTTTGATGATTCATACATTTTAACTTGTATTCCCTATTTTTTATATGTTTTCATTAATATGTGTTTAACTTCATATATTGTTAATTTTGTCAAAACTATTGGATATACATGTATACCTTTGAGTCATTTGCCTTTTATGCAAAATCTCTTTATAGACTCAATTGTTTTTGGATATGTATGTATGCCTTTAATTTTGACAAAACATACATATGCCTTGGAGCTAGTATTATTTTGATGAAAATTAAATTTTCATTTGTTTCAAGGAACTTCATATGAGCTTCATTGCCTATATTCATGATTATGATTTTCACATGACTCTTGTAGACTCACTTTAATTATGTTTACTCATTACTTGTTTTATGAGTACTTTGTTGAGCTTCTATATCTTCAGTGTCAATTTTGTGTTGAATGCATACTTCATGAATTATATGACTGGTTTCATATTTTGAAGAATCTATCACTAGTTATTTCAAACTATTTTTAACTAGTTCGTATTCTTCATTGAGTTTTCAAATATGCTAAACTTATTTTAAAACTTATTTTTGAAAACTCCTACCCTCCTAAGGGCGGTTCGATGGGCGATCATGCCTTGTATGCTCTTAATTGAAAATCTATTTAAACATGTGCATGAAAGGGAGATAGCATGAGTTATATGCTTGATCCTCATCATATTTCAATTGGTATCCCAATTGATATTTCATGTTTGTATACTCATCTTTGATTTTCTATTATATATGCTTTAAAACTTCAAAAAGTATCAATTTCTATTGGTATTTACTTTTTCATATATATATATATATATATATATATATATATATATATATATATATATATATAATATATATATATATATATATATATAATATATATATATATATATATATATATATATATATATATATATATAATTTGATTGTACTTACTATATCTTTACTTAAAGCACAAATTATGTTTATGCTAAGCTTGATTTACTCCTTAATGACTATTAGTTTTCAAATTGGTATTTTATACAAGCTTATGCATCATTTTCATTGGTATTTCATAAAGGGGGAGAAAAACTTCATGTTTTAGTTTTCAATCGATGTATTTTCAATTGGTATCTTACTCCCACTCCTTATGATGAAAAATGATATTATTTGGTATATTAATTTTCAATTGGTTTCTTATACTCTTAATGAAAAATATTTTAATTTGGAATATGCTAACATTTTCAATATTGGTATCAAATCTTAAATTGGTTTTATTCTAAAATTTGATACTTTATTGCAAAATGAATGTTTAACCAAATAGTTGGTTTATTTTTCAATGGTATCATATTTCATTTTAAATTGGTATTTATATTGAAATTAGTTATGTTTACATAAAAATATTTGGCTTTCACTTTCAATTGATATCAAAATTATAAAATATTTATCAAAATTACAAGATGTTACAATTAGTATCAAGATTCTAAATACATATATATTTCTATTAGTATCAAAAACATACAATGTTTCATTTTCTATTGACATGAAAAGTTTACAAGATATTTTCAATTGGTATCTTTTGGTATCTTAAAATTTTTATTTATTTTCAATTGGTATCATAATTGGTATCAAAAGTTTCGATATGTATTGCTTATATGTAAGGGGAGTTTAACATCTTCTCTATATATAGATTAATGTTGAGTGTATCTCATATTGAGGAGCTTGACCGCTCTTCTCTATGTCTTACACGTATGTAGGAGGAGCTTCACATCTCCTTTTATACATTGTATATTATGAGTTATGTGATTAGGGTCTAATCATCTCTTTTTCATGTAATGCATGTATGCAGGGAGTTAACTTCACATCTTTCCTCTTCATGAATGTATATCACATACATGTATCTTTATTGTTTGTTTTATGCAAAAAGGAGAGAACATTTTTTATGCCCCTTTGTTGATTTTTGTTGTTTGATAAAAAGGAGGAGAATTTTTTTAGTTTATTTTTACCCCTTTGTTGATGAATAACAAAAAGGGGAGAAGTATTTAAGCTTATATATGCATGCTAATTTCATTTCCTTGTTGTTTAAATGCATATATGTTTTGTTTATGCAAAAAGGGGAAGTAGTATTTGGATTTTCTTATGATTATTTCCTCATTTATGCATCTTTATGTTGAGCATTCATTGCATATCTATTTGTTTATTGTTATGTATGAGTTAAGGGCGAGTTTTATGAAGCTTAACTTTAATCCATGCATATATAACTCCATAAGTTTTGTCATCATCAAAAAGGGGGGATTGTTGGCCCAGAGGCCCTTCACTCTACTTTTGATGATGATTAACTCATGTAGTTATTGTTTACTAATAATCTTGTGATATTTAGTTTCAGATATTTAATCAAGATATTAGTAGGTAATTAGCTTCAATAAAGGTGTTTGGAGCTTTCACATGGTGTTTCAAAAGCTCGCGCTCAAGATCGCATCTAGCACTCGGTTAAGGTCAAGCTCGTTGGATTGTGTTTGGATCGAGTCGACTTGGAGACAGAGTTCTACAAGAAGACCTCGGTTTGTTTAATTTATAGTTTAGATCTTGTGTTAAAGATTAAATAGTATTGATATGCTCAAGTTCACAATACATACACAAGTTTAAAGTTTCAAGTTTGTTTTTTCAGTTTAACCAATCTTGATTTTCAAGTCAAAAATATAGATATAATATCTTTTATGTATATTGGATTCTATCCATATACAATATACTTCAAAGTTGTTTTAATATCATGTTTTTGTATTTACATGTGTTTTGAAGAAAAAGGTTTTTCATTTCAAAATCTAAGTTTTGAAAAATACAGTTTTTGATTTAAGGCAACATTTCAAGAACACAAAAATGATTCAAATTGTTTATAATATATGTTAAATTTTAGTCACACATATTTATATTTTAAAGATCTAATAAGAACTGATTTTGTGGAATTTATGTGATTTTATAAGATTTATCAAAGATAAAAACTCAAGTTTTTAATCCCTATAATAGTTGGACCTGGTTGTCTGCCGGTCGACCGAACGGTCGATCGAAGCAGAAGTTGATCAACTGGTCCGATCGACCGATGTGCACGGACGTGCACGCAGCCATGGGCTGGTGGGCCAAAGAGCTCTGCACTCTGGAATGGCCCCGGTCGACCAGCAGAGAGCTACTGCTCTCTGTATCCAGTCCCGGTCACCGGGCGGTCGACCAGTAGCACAACGGTTATAAAATGACCGTTGGGCGATCGACCGGGCGGTCGACCGGAAGGACAAATCTGCCCTTTCCTGCTGCCAACGGGCAGAATTTTATGGGGTTATAAATACCCACTTCTTTGGTTGTTTTACTTAACAATTTTAAGAGCAAAATTTTGATCTTCTTAAGTGTTTTAGCTACAAGTTTTAAAAGAGTTTTGGGCTTAAAGATTTTATCTTTATTTGTTTTAAAGAGTTGGAATAATCAAGAAAAGAAAAGTCTTTGGGAATTAGTTTGATCTTCATTTACATTTCTATCTAGAGTTTTACCCTAAAGTTTTTCTTTGTGATTTAATTTCCAAACTCTTTATTTTCTCACACTTGAGCTATCTATCCTACTAGGATCATTGTTTTGTGAGAAAGAATTAGTTTGTGGTTTTTGAGATTATCAAGTATTGTAAACCCTTTCCTTGCTTTGGGTTTGTGCCTTTCGCTCTGAGTATAGAGGAGGTTGTGCAATTGGGTTGTTGGTATCCCTCTAAGTATAGAGGTGATTAAGTTTGTTGATATTTCTCTAGTGAGAGGTTGATTTTATGTTGGCTTTGTGCCTAACCTCTAGTGAGCGGTTGTATTTGTTGAGAGAGGAGTCATGTACTCCCAAGTTGTATTTGTCCAAATCCTCAGTGGAGGTTCCCTATGTGGGAAGTCCTATGTGGACGATATAGTGAAAATCCTTCTGTGTGAAGGCGGGATGGAGAGCTGGGTGCTCAAACCTCGCGACATATCTTATTGTTTGCGCTTGATCCACTATCTCTAAACTCTCTCATATATTGTGTGTTGCATCATATTGTTCATATCATATATATGCTTGTGTTGATTGTGTGTGCCCATACTTGTGTTCAACCAAGAGAGCTTTACATAGCACATCAAATCTTATTTAGAGGAATTTAGAGGAGATAGTCTAGAGCCCTTCACTGAGAATTCGGCTACACTCTTTGGTTACACTAAGTGTGTTGCATTTAGTTTTAATTCTGCATCATTTGTGATTAGATTAGCCATACACCTTGCTTTCCATTGATTTTACAAAGGGAAAAACTTACAAAAAAGTGTCGAGGAGCTAAATTACAAGTAACACAAAAGATTACAAGTAGATCTCCTCTGAGATTCTGAAGAAGTGTGCCGATAGGAGTCTGGTCAGCGCGCGACCACTTTGTCCCTTTGACGATGCGATCGATGGGATTCCCTTCTCGCCTGGTTCAGGGAATCAGAAAACAGAAGATTGGTAAAAACCCTCTTGTTACTTCTCAAACTGCCTCCGCTTAGGAATTCCTTCTCGCCTGGTTCCGGAAATTCCTTGTGAGGAAGGAAGGTATTAGGGTATCAGCACCCTGACTAGAGAAGTAGTTCTCTGAATACTCTGAATTCTTGGAAGATAGAGAATAGATCTCTGTTTAGCCACCTCTTTCTGTGCGTCTCTTTGCCTGTGCGTGTGTTCTCTCCGTGTACCCCTGGTGGGCTATTTATAAGAAGAGCAGGGGTATAATTGTCCCTTGAAAATCTGAAAACAGATTGAGTCAATCTGTTTAAATCTAGATAGTAGCCTTGCTGCGAGGGTAGAATCAACTTCTGCGAAGCTAGGAATAGCAGGTAGGTCGATCTCCTGATCTGTTTTGATTCTTTCCAAATAATTAAAAGATCTCTCCTGATCTCTTACTCGTTTTAGGAGACTCAAGAGATTATGGCAAACAACTGCCAAATTTGATCTTAGATTTGATCTTGATTAGATTTGATCTTGATCTTGAATTGATTTGATCTCATCTGGAGATTAATTGGTCAAAAGTTAACCATGAAAGACCCGCAGCGGAGTTGCTGCGTCGAGCTCGCAGCGGAGTTGGAAGGAGCATCTGGCGAAGTTAGAAGAAAGCTCTCCAGCGAGCTAGATAACATCTGTGGCGAAGTTACCGAACATCCTTCTGCGCGGTTGTGTGTGGCTTCGAGCGAAGGTAACTCTCTGCGAAGTTAACTGAGCACTTCAGGCGAAACTGTAAGTTAGCTCACTGATAGAGCTTTGAATAGCTTCAAGGCGAAGTTGAATAAACTTAGCCTCTCAGGTGAGGCTATCCCCTTGCTTGGGCTCATGTGATACTAAGTGTTGAGATAACCTAGCATTTTAGACCTGCTTAGGTCTCTTCAGAGACAATCTGGGCTCACTATCTGCTTCACTAGATCAGTAAAGTCTAAGTTGCTGCTTTGTCCCTGGAGATGGGTACAGAACTGGTCGTCAGCTTGTCCGTCACTTGTCTTTTATAAATGTCAACAAGTTTAGACATTGTTCAGGCCAATAAGAATCTTGTCTTTTTTAAAGTGTCAACAAGCCCCCCTTCAAAGTTTTTGAAAATCTACAATGGAATGGTTCAGGCTTTGAAATACTTTGAATTGCTTTGATTGATGGTATGTGAAGTACGAACGTCGTCATGGTAGTTGATGAAATCACCTAGAGGGGGGTGAATAGGTGATGGCTATATGAAATATGACAATAATGCGGAATTAAAAATTCTACTTAACAAAATGCTCAAATTAAAAGACTAGCACTAATAAACACAATAGTAGTGCAAGAAATAAAGGAGTTTGAGTTTAGAGAAAATTCGACCAAACGCAAACACGAGTATATGTTTCCGAGGTTCGAGCCACGCTCTACGTCCCCGCCTTCACACTTGAAGGATTTCCACTATTGTTGATCCCACTGGATCGCCAATACAAGGACACACTTGTCCTATCTCTCGTGATGCCGCAACACCACTGGAGCACACTAGCTCGCTTGAGGCCGATGCCTCTACAACTTCACTCAAGAAGAAAGATGATCACACTTGATCATAAATAGCTCACTTAGCACAACCCTATAACCAATATGTAGATGTAGAATTTGGGATTGTGTAGTGCAAATATCTAGAGTGAAGTAGAGGTATAGCTTCAAGAGGGTGTTTGAAAATTTTGGCTTTGAAATCTTTTGCTAAAATGAAAGCTTGAAAAATCACTTGTAAAATTGTTGTGAAAATTGTTGTCTTATCATGTTGAAGTGACCACCTATTTATGGGGGATGGAAGACAGGGTAAAACTGGTGGAGAAATTCGTTGGGTGGAGATCCCAACAAAAACAGTCAGAAAAATATAGCTGTTGGAGTCTGTCAGACTTTTCTGACAGCTGCCGGTCGACCCGGACGGTCGACCGCCAACGGTCATATTTCTGACCGTTGGGGGACATCGGTCGACCGCCCGGTCGACCCAAACAAACAGAGAGCACTATAAAGTGCCCGGTCGACCCGAGCGGTCGGCCGACGTGCACACATGTACACTTGTGCACGTCGGTCGACCCGGACGGTCGACCGACTTCTGTCAGATCTGAAAAATCAGATTCTGCAGAAACCAGAACCTGGAATTTTGGGTTTGATGTTTTGGATTAAGGTTTTGAACCTTGTAAAAATAGGAGTATGATCATAAGTCACTATTCTGACATGTTAATACATTTTGATAAAGATCCTCTTTGATAAAAACTTGTTTTTCTAAAAATCGTTTTTCCAAAACTTAAAGTTTCTAAAACAAATTTCCAAAAATATGTTAACTCTAAAACTAAGTTGGAAATAGAAATTGAAATTCTTTTTGAAGCCATGAACCACAAATGTGTGTGAAAGTGATAATCCCATAACTCTACTTCTAACATCTAGGTTTTGACAAAAAGTCTAAAAGAAAAGTAAAATACAAATCTTGGTCTTTTCTTCAATGTCTTGATTTCGCAGTTTTCTATTGTGCTTGGCTTGGGAATGCAAATCTTTAGCGGCGTCCAAACTTGTGAGTCTTGATAGTGGAGCCGTCAAATCAACCTGTTTTAACCAGAAATGCTTTTAAACAAAATTGTTAAATACATAACTAAATATGGTTTGTTATTATCAAAATATTCATCGGGATATTGGGCTAATGGCCTTTGGGCCAACAATCTCCCCCTTTTTGATGATGACAAAACAATATAGTTATTACAAATATTTGGGTGGAGACTTCAAGTGAAGCTCTCCCTCAACACATGCATATACAAAAAATACATAAAAGCACATGCATATAAAAAATATAAAAGGTACTTTGGTATAGATGAGCGACACAAATAAAGCAATCATATACAAGTCCATGCCAAAAATAACTCATGCCATAAAAGATAATCATGTTCATACATGTTCATACATGTTCACAACACAAACACATCAAATATCCAGTACATGTCCACAATACTAAAAATAACACAAAAAAGATGTCCAACATAAATACAAAATACAAACACAAAATATAAGTCTCTCCCATCAATAACTCTCCCCCTTTTTGACATCATCAAATAAGGGGAAATCACTTGGCGCCACCATCGTCCTCAGACAAGCTCTCCTCAGCATCGTCTTCCTCATCATCGTCTTCCTCAGACGAGCTCTCTGCAGCAGTACCCTCAGCCATCTTCTCATCACCATCATCGTCTTCCTCTGAAGAAGAAGAAGAAGCTACTGCCTCCTCTGGATCAATCCCTGCAACACCTGGCTGTGGAGGTGGAGAGGTAGGAGGAGCTCGGACAGGAAATGGAGGGCCGGATGAGGGAAGTGGTCGAGCAAAGGAGGTGGGATCAGGACCAAGCATGTTGAACTTCGCAAAGAGTGTCTCAAATTGCGAGTCCACGAATCTCATGGAGTCGGCAAAGTAAGACATATCATTGCGAATCTCCTGGAAACGTGAGTCCATCTCCGCACGCAAAGCTGTATCTCGCTGCTCAATCCAAGACTGGTGCTCCTGGATCTGAGAGCGAATCTCAGATGAGATGAAGGCCTGGAAATCAGGAGACATAGATGGCCCGGGAGCAGAGGATTTCCTAGGGCCGAAGAAGACCCTGGGGCTGATGAAGACCCTGGAACTGGAACAGGAGGAGGCTGCTCAAGAGCGGCTCGACGAATCTGAGCCTGCATCCTCTTAAGAAGGGTGCTATCCAAGTTCACAGAAGGTTCAGAGGGAGTCTCAGAAGAAAGATCAAATCCTAAATGTTTGAGAAGATAGGATATGAGCATCCCATAAGGCAAATGCCTACCGGGCATGCGGATCTGATCAGAAGCCATGTGATAAGCTATGAAATGGGGAAAGTTAATCTTAATGCCCTTAAGAAGGCAATAGACTATCAATGGAACTGGACCCCTGGCATTGCTATACTCACCAGACTTAGGTAAAATGTTATAGAATACAAATTTGGCTAGAATTTGGGCGATGAACGTGAACTTGTTCACTTCCTCATTCTTAACCAAACCGGGATTGTCATTCCCGTGAATCAAGGTGGACGCGGTGAGCGCAGACTCACCGGCCGGATACTCAAAATCCTGGAGATCAAAGGAGTAAACATCAACTCCTCCAGAGGAGAGATGCAAAATATCAGCAAATTGGGATAGGGGGATGTCAATATCTCTCCCTAGAACTCGAGATCTAACTTGATTTCCCTCAAAAGCATAATTTGCATAGAAGTAATGCACTAAGGAGGGGTATACAGGTTCCCTAATGGCCATAAACTGGTCCAAAGAATTTCTTTTCAGGATGCAAGGGATGCCGAGATGTTCAAAATCTTTGAGAATAACACATCTCCCTGAAATGACTGATTTCTTAGAAAGTTGGATGAAACGATTTTCAGCAAGATCATTAACGAAGGGACATTTAGGTTTAGGGGTGAAGGATGAGGAAGGAACTACAGTTTTTCCTTTCTCACTCCTAGATCTCTTAGACATTTTGAATTTGGGTGAAAATGGAAGGATTTTAGGTTAAAATATAGTTAGGGCTTGATCTAACAGCAAAGAAACCTAATAATTTTGACAAAGGATTGAGATTCTTAAAGCTAGAGATCAAGATTTACACTAAAAATGAGATTTTTACCTGAAATGGGAATCCCAAACCCTAGATCTGGAAATCCTTGAAATCTGATGGAGAGAAGGCCCTGAGAGTGAAGATCTAACACAAAATGAGGGAATCAAACTAGGATTTAGAAGGAATTTGAGTGGGAATGAGAGAAATGGATTTTTGAGAGAAAGGGGAAGTTGGGTCGCCGGAGAGAAAATGAGAGGAGAGAGAAAAGAGTGTTATAAATAGGCAGATTAGGGCATGAAATCGACGCAGGTCGACGGGTCGGTCGACCCACAAAACACGAGAGCTCTGTAACACAGAGCGGTCGACCCGGTCGGTCGACCCAGAAAACCCGAGAGCACTGACAGATCCAGCGGTCGACCGTACGGGTCGGCCGGCAACAGAGAAGAATAAAAGGCTATTCTTCCAGGCGAAGTCGGTCGACCGGGACTCAGAGCCGGTCGGCCGGCTTTGCCAAAAACTTGTCAATAGCAAATGCCCTAAAAAAATTTAAAAGGAAATATTACCAAATAAGTAGGATATATTTATCATACAAGATTTCAATAATATGTTTTTAAATCTTCATTAAGTTATCATATCAACCAAAAATTCACACAAGACATTTTATTTATTTTTTTTTTATACAAAAATAAAGTTTTTAGAGATGTTGAAGCCGAATACCCGGTAAAGGGTTCTGAACTTCATCCTCTTGATTCCTCATGAATGAGTTGAGGTGCGCAATTGCCATCTCTAATGTATTTGCTTTGAATATGAAATTTTTACAAAATTTATTTCTAGTTTTGAAAATACAATGTGTATATATAGATATATAATCTAGGCTAGACATGTGGACATTCAATAAATATGGTATAAAAGACAAGATATCAAAATTAAAACAGAGCATATACACAATCATGATAGAGATGTAGGTTTATACTAACATATATCAATGTAGCATAAAAGTAAACTAACAATCCTATACATTTGTATATATATAACCAAAATTAAAAAACTTTTAAATGGAGAGGTTACCAAACGAGGGCAATCTCCAAAATAGGTGCCTCCATGATAGCGATGCAAGCGCGATGTGTTCTTTGAGCCTTGTTGCATCCACCACCCGGGCACCGTCTCCCCCTAAGTCTTGGAGGAAGAAGATCTACCTGTATCATTTAAATTTGGTGGGTCTTTTGGTACCCATATCTTTTTGGGTCCTTTTGGATTAGTACCGGGGCGAACCCAAACATATTTATTGTTCATATTATGTTTAGCAAAACAAAATTTTTCTAAATGGCCTTTGCGGCCACAATGCGTGCAAACATAAATTCTACCACTACCATACATGTATGCGTGCTTATGTGAGTGTGCATGTTTTCGTGCATGTGTATGATGAGTGTGATTCCCTTGGGTTACTCCCTTGGAAAATCTTGATGCAAATTTATTTAAATCAAATCAACATTTTTTAAGAGTTGAATCTAAAACATCAACCCGTTTTTGAATTTCCAAAAATTCATTTTTGTTACATGATGCAATGGGGGTTTTCCCTTTACAAGCTAGTTTATATTTTCAAAATCAATTTTTAGATTCTTAAAAGCCTTAGCTAAATCATCTTTTTCTTTAACTACAATATCAATTTTATTTTTCAAAGTGTCATTTTCTCTTTTTAACTTTTTATTATGAGATTGAGAAATCTCATATCTATGTTGTAACTCCTCAAAAATTGAGCTAACTCATCCATTGTTAACTCATCATCATCTATAGAGTTGTCGAGAGTTACCTTTGTTGCATCCTCCCCTTGTGCCATGAAGCACATGTGCGCAGCGTCGATTTCCTCTTCGGATTCCGACTCCGTGTCATCCCAAGTGGCCACCATTGCTCTTTTCTTCTTTGGGACATTCTTGGAAGTGGTTGCTTGGAGTGCGGGGCAATCGGCAATAAGATGTCCGATCTTCTTGCAATAGAAGCAAGGACCGGGTTCTTCTCTTTTCTTTTCATATCTTCCTTGAGGTTTCTCTCTCCGGAAGTTGCTTTGCCTCCCCTTCTTGTAAAACATCTTGCCCACCTTCCGGATGAGCATAGCAAAATTCCTCATCACAATCTTCCGATGAGTCATCCTCTTCATGAATGGTTGGAGTGGCTTTAAAGGCGAGTGCTTTCTTCTTTAGCACCTCCCTTTCTTCTCTTACTTTCATCTCCATCTCATGTGTCTTGAGATTTCCGATGAAACCGGAGAAGTCCATCTCCTCCCTATCGTTGAGCTCTTTGAGGGTGGTAGCCTTTACTTCCC
The DNA here is from genome assembly GCA_038442645.1 of Agave tequilana. Taxonomy (NCBI): domain Eukaryota; kingdom Viridiplantae; phylum Streptophyta; class Magnoliopsida; order Asparagales; family Asparagaceae; genus Agave; species Agave tequilana. The sequence goes on along the minus strand of JAVJIF010006691.1, from coordinate 61,428 downwards.
AAGCTTTGGGAAGAGCTCTAATGACCTTCCTTATCTTTTGGTCATTGTCGATTGCGTCACCTAAAGAGGATAAGGCATTAGTAATCTTGGTGAAACGCGTGAGCATGTCATCAATGCTCTCATTATCAAGCATATAGAAGTTCTCATATTGAGAACGCAACAAGTCAATCTTGGATCTTTTGACTTGTGACGTTCCTTCATGAGTCACAATCAAAATATTCTAAACTTCAAATGCGGATTTGCAATTAATGATGCGAGCTAGGTCATCCTCATTTAGGGCTTGGGTCAAGGCATATTGGGCTTTAGCATTTGCTTCATAGTCCTTGAAGGTGTCCTCAGACCATGAACTCTCATCGGTGAGAGGTTCTACAAATTCTCTAGTTATGGCCCTAGCTACTCTAACACCTAGGGACTTTAAAAATAGGTTCATCTTGACCTTCCAAATAGGGAAGTTCAAGCCATCAAACTTAGGTGGGGACTTGATGCTAGAAAAGTCAAGGGATGCCATGAATACAAATGTGAATGCACAATCAAATATAAATGCAACAAATATATAGCCAAATGAATGGATCTCCCTAAGGTGGTTAAACCAAAAGTTAGGGTTAGGCTCTGATACCAATTGAAATCACCTAGAGGGGGGGTGAATAGGTGATGGCTATATGAAATATGACAATAATGCGGAATTAAAAATTCTACTTAACAAAATGCTCAAATTAAAAGACTAGCACTAATAAACACAATAAGTAGTGCAAGAAATAAAGGAGTTTGAGTTTAGAGAAAATTTGAGCAAACGCAAACACGAGTATATATTTCCGAGGTTCGAGCCACGCTCTACGTCCCCGCCTTCACACTTGAAGGATTTCCACTATTGTTGATCCCACTAGATCGCCAATACAAGGTTACACTTGTCCTATCTCTCGTGATGCCGCAACACCACCGGAGCACACTAGCTCGCTTGAGGCCGATGCCTCTACAACTTCGCTCAAGAAGAAAGATGATCACACTTGATCACAAATAGCTCACTTAGCACAACCCTATAACCAATATGTAGATGTAGAATTTGGGATTGTGTAGTGCAAATATCTAGAGTGAAGTAGAGGTATAGCTTCAAGAGGGTGTTTGGAAATTTTGGCTTTGGAAATCTTTTGCTAAAATGAAAGCTTGAAAAATCACTTGTAAAATTGTTGTGAAAATTGTTGTCTTATCATGTTGAAGTGACCACCTATTTATGGGGGATAGAAGACAGGGTAAAACTGGTGGAGAAATTCGTTGGGTGGAGATCCCAACAAAAACAGTCAGAAAAATATAGCTGTTGGAGTCTGTCAGACTTTTCTGACAGCTGCCGGTCGACCCGGACGGTCGACCGCCAACGGTCATATTTTTGACCATTGGGGGACATCGGTCGACCGCCCGGTCGACCCAAACAAACAGAGAGCACTGTAAAGTGCCCGGTCGACCCGAGCGGTCGGCCGACGTGCACACATGTACACTTGTGCACGTCGGTCGACCCGGACGGTTGACCGGCTTCTGTCAGATCTGAAAAATCAGACTCTGCAGAAACCAGAACCTGGAATTTTGGGTTTGATGTTTTGGATTAAGCTTTTGAACCTTGTAAAAATAGGAGTATGATCATAAGTCATTATTCTAACATGTTAAAACATTTTGATAAAGATCCTCTTTGATAAAAACTTGTTTTTCCAAAAATCGTTTTTCCGAAACTTAAAGTTTCTAAAACTAATTTCCAAAAATATGTTAACTCTAAAACTAAGTTGGAAATAGAAATTGAAATTCTTTTTGAAGCCATGAACCACAAATGTGTGTGAAAGTGATAATCCCATAACTCTACTTCTAACATCTAGGTTTTGACAAAAGTCTAAAAGAAAAGTAAAATACAAATCTTGGTCTTTTCTTCAATGTCTTGATTCCGCAGCTTTCCATTGTGCTTGACATGGGAATGCAAATCTTTAGCGGCGTCCAAACTTGTGAGTCTTGATAGTGGAGCCGTCAAATCAACCTGTTTTAACCTGAAATGCTTTTAAACAAAATTGTTAAATACATAACTAAATATGGTTTGTTATCATCAAAATATTCATCGGGATATTGGGCTAATGGCCTTTGGGCCAACAGTTGAGTTCAGCTTCACTTTCAATCTTGCTTTCGAATTGGAATAAGTTCGCTGAGGAATCGTGTAGGTTCGCGATTTTGAGTAGCTTCGCGTCTGAGTAGCCCCACGTTCGAGCCTCCCGGATTAGATTCACTTCAAATTGGTCTTGGAACGTCGTTCCTTTCCCGAGGCCAACTGCTTTCGACTAGTTACGAGAAGGATTATTTCCTTTCCCGAAGTTGAAATAACTTCTCTTGCATTAACGAGGGAGACCATTCCCTTTCTCAAGGCTCAGTAAATGCCTTAAATTCGCTCGCGTTTCTATGCTTGAAGCAGCAGCGGTGCGATCAGGCCATGAGGCCTATAAATAGGACACTTGAAGTCCTCTACAGAGAAGCAGTCTGTTCATGACTTCTCCTGGTTGTTCAGAGAAATATACTCAGATTTCTGAAACAGTGGGGGTGCCCACTCTGGTCATTAACCGGCCAAGAACTGGTGAGCTCGGCCATCCAGAGACTTTACAAATGAACTAATGACTTTAGGGAGTTTATCTCCCTTAATTTAGCTTTATCAGTTGCTTCGGGGATTGATTTCCCTTACTCTTCATTTGTATCTGATTGATCTGCAGAGAAGGGCTTCAGCCCTATTTTCCAGCTTCCCAGCGAAGCTATCATTTTCGCTTGATCAAAGAAAGATCATTGCATGCTTGCCTACTAAGTTCGCCACAGAGGCATGGATTGGGACTTAGTCTCTCCAAGGTTGAGCCAGTCTTGCCATACAGTTGGGGCACGACCGTGTCCCTCTGGATCAGTCTAGCTTAGCCGTATAGGCGAGGCTAGGACTTAACTCTTTTTGACGCTCCTTCAGTATAATTGTCTTAGGCGGAGCTAAGACTTGGCTTACGCTGAGCTAGCCCATCATCACTGTGCAAGCGAGGCTATCTTCTGCTTAATTGAAATCCATTCTTAAATTGCATTTGAATTGGATATAAATTGCTTCGCCCCAAAGAATTTGCCTTAGCATGCCATGCTTGCATTTTTTCTTTGTTTTACTGCTAATCTGTTTTTAGTTCGCATTGCAGTGATCTATGCTTGTCAGTCTTTTGTTTTGACGAAAGAGACCAGAAAGTTGCCTCTTACCTTTCTAGTTGAAACTTTAAATTCTAAGCAGGAGGAACAACTGGGGCAGCTGATGTGTGTTCCCAGAAGAGGTTGGCAGTCACTTATCCGAGATGATCCACTTCGAAGCGGGGCTGGTAGTCGCTTATCCGAGATGATCCACTTCGGGAAAGCGGATGTCATCTGTAAGGTCTCGGATCCTTTGCCAATTTTCATCAAAGGCGATACGGCTTTTTGGTGGCAACTAGTCCTTTGCCAATTTTCATCAAAGAAGATTAAGCTTCTTGATGGCAAAATCTGCCATTATGCAAAGGATTACGGCTTTGTACAGGAGGAAGGCCTTTCGTGTCCAGTGGGTTTGGCTTGGAAGTAGATAGGACCACTTGTATACCTTTGGAGCAATGACTCGGTTGTACGAAAGATAACCTTGATGTAGTAGTATCAATGTACTTTCCCTTTTGAATCAATAAAAGCTTACTTTCTGCTTATCTGCTTTACTTTTCCTTCTTTTTGACTCGAAAAGACCTGAAGCGGACTAACTTAGGTAAGTCTTTTCTCTAGGAGGAATTAAAAACTCTCAGCGGAGCTAAATTTCTGGCGAAGTTGGGGACCGATTTCTAAATAAGTCAGGAACCAGTTTCTGGCGAAGCTAGCACGAAATTTCTACGAAGGTAGAGATGTGCTTTTAGCAGAGCTAAAGCATGTTTGTCAGCGAAGTCATTCATGCGTCGTGCTAAGCCAGCACTAGACTCACGGCGGAGCTAGCCCTTAGTGGGGTTGAAATAACGCTTCTTGGGAAAGCGCTTTAGGCACCGTTTCAAATTAATTTGAAATGACTGCCTGCGTTCCTTTCGAGGAGGCGGAGTTTTAGGCAGTCATCAGCCTATAAAAGCCTGATCGGGCTGAAAGAGAAGGCGCCACTTCTCTTTAAGTTTTCAGAGCACTCTGACTCTTCTTTTTCTTCTTCCTCCTTCGTTTGATATTCAAGAACTTCTTCAGTTCTCCGATGGCTCCCAAAAGACGGGCAGGAAAGGAGGTAGAAACATCTACGACGGAGGGTCCTTCTCCTCCTCCGGTCATCGAACGACCTATCGCGGGTAGGGATTTTTCCCTTTTGATCAGAAATTTCATCTCTCTTTTAAAGCCAATTTTTTTTGGCTATCTTCTGATGAACCCAGAGCGATCAATCATGATCTCGTGATCTTAGGGAGTTCAATTCCCTAAATTTCCCTTGATTTCTTGATCGGGAATCGTAGAACCAAAGGTTCCCTTGTTCAAGCTTCCAGGCGAAGCTATCCCTTAGGTGGTTCGCATCCCATTGAATGATAGGGTGCGAAGCTAGCCTTTGGAGTGTGACTGAAAAAGACCTTAGTGCCCTTAAAATAATTTTTAGGCAGCAGTACCCTTCTGACAAAGTTAGCCCCTGGGGCTTTGTCGCGTTCTGTTGTTTGAGGCAAGCTTCTAGAGTGAAGCTAACACTTGGATATTTTTTAGCTTCCTGCCTTCGTGTGGAGCGCGGAGTTACGCTACAGCTGCGAAGCTAAGTTTTGGGGCGAAGCTATCATTAGGCCAGCTTCGCTCAGAGAGCGACGCTATGCCTTAACAAAAATTACATTTTTATCTTAGCCCTTGTTTGGCTGATGAACTAATCATAGTTTCTCCTTATTTTTGCAGTGCACTATACTCCTGGGCCTCTGAATAGTCTCTTTTGCACAGCAAGGGGGCTAGATAGGCACGTCAGCCTGCAGTTTCAAGGGCAGGCTTCACTATTCAGCAAGCGAAGCTCTCCTACTAGGGATGCACTTATTCATGGTGGAGATCAGCGCACCATGAGGAGCATCTTAACTACTACTCCCCTTGAAGATTCTGACTGAAGAATCTATCGAAAGCCCAGCTTCATATTTGGAGATGCAGCTCCAGATAACGATCACCAGCTGCTAGCCGGAGAGGGGCAGTGAATTTTCAAATTGGATGACGAGAAGTACTATCTCCCATCTAGCAAGCGGCATTTTCCGTTGTCCTTCTTTCAATGCGTGACGAGGGCTCGAAAGATGCAGTGGCAAGTGACTCGTACTACTGACTTTGTTCATGTGGGAAGTTGATAATTCCGTCCCCCGGTTCACTAGGGCGGGTCCTCCTCACTGCATATTGGGTCTCCACCCTGGGAATGTACTTTCAGACATCCCAGTGGGAGAAAACCCCGCGGTGGCTCAGACCTTTGGAAATCAGTTCTTTAAAGTTTGTGGCAATTATCCAGCCACTGATTTCAGGACTCCAGGGTGGATTCACCCTCCCAAGGCATGGTGGAAGGGCTTGACTTTATATGTGCTTGCTCATTTTGAGGAGGATCTGGAGAGGCTGGGACTTTACGAGGCCGTCAGGGCGACCTGTTATGGCATTCAGATGAGCGTAGCGAACTTCTACGCCATCTTTGAGTTATATTGCCCGGCTACAGGGACCTTCTTCACCCTGTTGGCGAATTGGGTATGGCTCTGCCCGAGATGTGGGAAATCTCTGCTCTGCCTTTGGGGTCTATCCCATATGAAGAATATTTCCCGTGCGAGGCGGAATTGGCACTTCTGGAGAAGCAGGAGCCCGCTTTGCTTGAGACCTACTAGGAATTGATGTGCCACCTCTACATTTGTTCCAGCATGCGTGGGAGCCATAAGCGAGCTTCATGCAGTCTGAAGAGCTGGGGAAATTATTTGTTCCCTGACTTGGAAGGTACTCCTGAAGCAGCTCATTGTGGAGTTGCAGATAAAGACATCTTTCCCCAGATGCAAGAGCACTCTCAAAGGGATTTGATTCTGGAAGAAGATGATGGACCCTATGAGAAAGGCGATATTCTTCGGAGTTTTCACCACCAGGCTCGTCGACCGATATCTCGGAAGGCACTTCTAGCTGGTTTCTTAACGGTCTGGTTGAAGAGATGTGCGGTGCCGTCTTCATCTGGCGATGTCATTCATCCGACTGTCTTATTGCCTGCCATTCGTCTAGTCCATGGTCATTCTCTTGGACTTCTTCCAGCCAGGTGTGCTGTATTCAAAGAGGCCTTCGTGCATTGACGGAGGCTTTCTGTAGGCCAACAACAACGAAGCGGGGAAAGGGGACTATCTTGCCTTGCGACGGGCCAAACCCCAGAATAGGTTTACCATATACTTATCTAATGGCATGGTTCGCCCTTCACTGTCCTTCCATTATCCAACTGGAGAGGAGCCCCCAGAGGGTGTTCGAATGGCGCTTCTCTGTCGATTCGAGGGGTGTTCATGGTCAAAGACTTATGTGGCTATAGTCCGTAAGTTGCTGTGCTGTCATGACATCTATAGTCTTTTCTGATGCTTCCCCTACATTCGCGATGCAGGCTATGGTGAAAAATTCAAGGATGTGGGAGAAGGGCAGACGTCATTGAGTCGGGGAGTCTTCAAGTAGCTGGTTAGCATTCGGCCATCACACTTGTTGTATAGGAGTGGGGACACCTGTTACTTGGAGCCCTATGTTCCGAGTCAGTTTGCCAGCCAGTTTGGGTATGACCAACTATATGTAGGCAATCCAAACAGCAGTCTGGCCTTCATGGGGAGTCTTATCGATGGAGCTCGTACCTGACGGTTCTTCATTACTGGCTATACTGAGGCGCGACTGTGCATGCCGCTAAAGACTCCGAACCTTCTGACGACCCTGGGAATCTACCAGTGGTATAAAACTTCAAACTCCACACCCACTAGATTTTCTATTAATTCTTTTGGCGTGAAGTTAATCTCTCAGCGGCTGAAGCGGAAGGTTACTGAGAAGAGCGAGGTTAAGAGGGTCCGCGTTCCAGGCCTCGGGGAATTCATCGCCATTGATGATAGCGAAGCCTCGGATGCAGGAAGTCCTCGCTTTAAAGCGGATAGGGGTACTAAAGCTCCAATAGCTGCTTCTAGTGGGGTAGGCACAGCCCCCATGGAACAGTTGATGTGGAAGAAGTGGAGGAAGAAGATGTTGACGTCCACTTCAAGCGAAAGCGAGAAGGTGGATCTCGTAGGAAGAGGGTAGTGAAGAAGCCTCATCGCAACGCTCCTACGGTTGTTGCAGAGGGTGAATTATCTGCAGCGCCTCCTTATCCTGCCCCATTTGTCATTAAGTTATCGGCTCCTAGGTCGACTACTAATAAAGCTGCTCCGGACCCGGTAAGATCAGCTGCGTTCATGTATATACTTCTTATGTGTTATAGATAGCTCATTGTTTACTTTATGCTTTAGGAACTGAGGCGGTGAGAAGCCCGAGAGCTGAGGCTGCCGGAGAACAAGGGGAGCATTATGATCCCTTGTTCACTTATAGGAAGGCGATGAAGCTGGCTATTTCGCCATCTCGGAAGAGTCTGGAGGTGACGCGGCTGATGTAGGTCCTTTGGGCGTTGGGACTTCAAAAGGAAGTCCCGTAACTTCTAGCTCTTTTGGGTGGACCACAGAGGGTTCGGCCAGTGAAGGTGGGCCGATTGTTCGTGTTGATTCTGCCAAAGATTTCCCAATGGAGCCTGCAGGGACTGATGCAGCCGTCAAGACGATTGAGGCGACATTATCTTTTGGTACTGTTTTGACCTTTTGACCCCTGCTATTTATTATGCCTTGCCTAAACAAAGTCTTACTGTTGGTGTTTCACCTTTGAGTGCATCAACTTCGAGAGAGCCAACCAATCTTCCTGAGGGAACTAGGGGTGAAGTACTTTGACCGCGGCGGATGCTGCTGAGTTGGGTGCTTTATATCACGACCTACCCTCTTATCAGCCTGAACCAGCCAGAGGAACCAAAATTGAGGGGACGGTAATCATGGAACCAACCTCACTTCCAACTATATCGGTGAGTGAGATGCCGTTGGTTTCGCCAGTGCCGTCTATCATGCCAGGCGTGGAGCTGAAGGTGATTACCAGTCCTACTTCTCCAACATTGGTGGTTGAGCCAGCTCTCCCAGGAATAGTCACTAGTCCTACCTCGGTTGTGTTGGCCCAAAGGCCTTCCACTCTAGTTTTGATGATGATTAACTCATGTAGTTATGTTTACTAATAATCTTGTGTTGTTTAAGTTTCAGATCATTAACCAAGATATTAGTTGGTGATTAGCTTCAACAAGGTGTTTAGAAGCTTTTCATGATGATTCCAGGGCCAAAGCGTCAAGATCACATATTGCCTAGCCCATGGATGGAGTTTTGGAGCAAGTCTACTTGAAGATGAAGATCGTCAAGAAGACTTAGGTATCCATAGTTTAGATAGTGTGTTTTAGATCCATTTGTAAAGCTTAGTATAGTTGATATGCTCAAGTGCACAACACACAAAAGTTTCATGTTTTGGATTTGGTTTTCATGAATAGTAGATCAAAACAAGTTTACTTTATTTCTATGTATATTAGATGTATTCTAGATATACATACATGCTTTAACTTGCTAAGACAAGCTTATTTTGATATTCCTATTCATGTATTAAAAAATCAAGTTTGATAAAAATACAAGTGTTGGTTTTTGATAAACTTTACAAGATTCAAAAATGAATTTATATGATTGATATATGTCTTGAAATTTTTATCACAAGTTTGTGTTTCAATACAAAATGTTAAAACAAGTTTTATGGGATTTTCAGAAAAGATAAAAGATTTTTATAAAATAATTTTTCCAGTTTTTCTGACCCAGTTTTGTTCCAGGCTTCAACCAAGTCGACTAGTAGCCTGACTAGTCAACTAAGGCTGAGGTCGGTCGACCGGGCCGGTCGACCGACGTGCACAATTCTGTGCACGTTTGGAGGCACTGGGACGGTCGACCGCGCCGGTCGACCGGGGCACTTACAGTGCTCTCTGTTTGTTTCGGTCGACCGGGCCGGTTGACCGCAGTTGCCCAACGGTCATATTTCTAACCGTTGGCGGTCGATCGTTTCCTGTCAGAGCTGCCAGCTCAGCTCTAACGGCTAGTTTTCTGATGGGCCTATAAAAGCCCCATCTCTTTGGGTTTTTGGCTAAGGTTTTTAGAGACAAAATTTCCAGACTTTCTCTATTGTTTTACAAGAGTTTTTAAAAGAGTTTTGAGCCAAAAAGAATTCATCTTATTTGTTTTTAGGTTTTTGGAAAAATCAAAGAAAAGAATATTTTGGGAGATTTGTCTTGGTTTTCATTCTATATCTTTTGCAAGAATTTTCCCAAGTGTTTTTCTTTGTTGCTTTTTTTTCAAACACCTAGTTTTCCACACTTGAGCTATCTTCTATCCTAATCTATTTAGGATCTTGTTTTTGTGGAAAAAGAAAAAGGAAAGAGGTTTGTGGTTAAAAGAGACCACTTATTGTAAACCCTTGATTTCTTGGTGGCTCCCTCTTTGGTAGAGGTTGAGGTTGTGATTTGGGTTATTTGTTTGCTCCCTCTAGTGAGAGGTGGAGTTTGGTTGTAAACCCTCTTCGGTAGAGGTGTTGGTTGTTGTTGTTATTGTTTGGCTACGGGCCTACCCCTCGGTTGTGAGGTGGTTGTTTGATAGAGGAGTTCGGTACTCCATTGTTGTAAAAATCCTTCTCGGTGAAGGTTCCCTCGGTGGGAGTCCTCGGTGGACGGTATAGTGGATTGGAAATCCTACACGGTGGTGTAGGCGGGGATGTAGAGCAAGGGTGCTCGAACCTCGAAACATATCATTGTGTTTGCGTTTGATCCACTTGTCTCTAAACTCTCTCTCTTTATATTGTGCAAAGCATCATACATAACATCATATCATATTTGCTTGTGTTGAGCATAATTCATATTATCATATCATATCTATTTGCTTGTGTTGTGCCTTGCATAATTCACATTGCTATATCTTGTATATGCTTAGTTGTTTGTGTGTGCCTCACTTGTACCTAATCAACAAGAGCTTCACATAGCACCTCAACCCATTCAAGGAGAATCAAGAGGAGTTAGTCCAGAGCCCTTCACGGGAAATTCGGCTACACTTGTTGATTGTACTAAGTGTGTTGCAAAATTTGCATTAGCTTCCGCATTTAGCGCACTTAGTTTTGCATTAAGTTTTAGATTAGCAAAAACACCTATTCACCCCCCCTCTAGGTGTTTTTCCCCTTTTTCAATTGGTATCAGAGCTTGGTACTCTGATTTGGTCTAACAACCTAGAGTCAAAGATCCTCATTTAGGCTAATCTCTTGTTTGCATTTGCTTGTTTGCACACTCATATAGTTTACCATGGCCTTCATGACCTCACCTATGTTTGACCTTTCCAACATTCATGTTTGGAAGATTAGGATGACCGTTTATTTACAAACCCTAGGTCATAAAGTTTACCTTGCCATTACCAAGGAATCCTTCCTTAGTGATAGCAATCATATAGGGGCCAATGCACAAGCCCTAGAGGCCATTAGAAGCACATTACCTAAAGATTATCTTATGTATGTTTCTAACCTTGATTCCGCTTTTGCAGTGTGGAACAAGTTGACAACAACCACCACCTCCGAGCTTCAAGTGCAAATTCAAGAAGAGGAATCTAGTGGAAAGTCCGATTCACAATGCTTCATGGTCCAAGGGAATGACTCCCTTGAGGTACATTCGGAACCCCACTTAGATGATAATGATGATTGCTCTAGTTCTTCATGTGATGATTATGATGCTCATGCCTTAAATGAAGAACTATCTATTGTTTGTGAAAAGTTAATAGAAAAATATAAATTTTGAAAAAGAAAAGTCTAGGACTTGAAAATGAAAATAAAAGTTTGCATTCTAGACTTGATTGTGTTTTGCAAGAGAAGGTTGAGGTCTATAATTAAAGGGATTGATTGAGATCTCAATTGGAACTTGCACTAAAAGAAAATGAATTTTTAAAATCTAAAAATGATTGCCATGTTATTTTGAAGAAAAATGAAAACTTGTCCTCAAAAATTGATTTTGTTTTAAAAGAGAATGTTGCTTTGAAAAATAAAATTATTTTCATTTCAAATGATTTAGATGTGTGTTTAAAGAAAAATGTTGTTTTGAAAAATAAGATTGATGCTCATGTTTGCCATGCTAGTGTAGCTTCTTCATCTAGTCTACCTAATGCATGTACCTCTTCTTCTAGGATCAATGATGATATTTGTATGTTAAAGAAGAGAGTAGATTGTTTAGGCTCCACTATGAGCCAATGTGCCATGAACCACACACGCTTGGAAACCTTGGTTCGTAAGAAACAAGTTCCAACTTTTATGCATGCACACCCTCCACGGCATACACATGCTCCACACGGGCACCATCAACACATGTATGCTCATGTGTACACATGTACACATTGTGGCCGAAAAGGCCATCTTGCTAAATTTTGCTATGATCGTTTACATGTTGAGAATTTAGCAAAGAAGTTTGTTTGGGTTAGAGAAGGTACTAACCCCCTTGGACCCAAGAAGATATGGGTACCAAAGACCACCCCTCCTATTATTTTTAATGTAGGTGTGGGCTCTCACATGACGTGAGAGTGATGACACCTTGGAGTAGATGCGTTCCGTGCTTAAAGGAGATCAATTGGATGCATCACTTTCAAGGAAAGTTTGGTGGAGAGGACCACCACGTTTTGGAGACAAGGAGAGTTGCTTCTTCGGTTTTGGTAACAATCCTTTACTCCCATTTATTATTTACATGCTTTCATAATTAAATTTTTTAGCATGATTTGATAGCATGTTTCATTGTCTATGGATTAGTCATTGTCTATGGATTAGTATGTAAATGCCATGATTATTAGATCCTTGACATACATGTATAGTATTTGAGACACCCATGTTTATATGGACCCATACTTTGTGTTCTCACCATTTGTTTAAGCTATAATGTACATCATGAATCTAATACATGTGAATTTACATAATAATCATGTTTTAGTTTTATCATGATGATTTCTATATTGTGTTTTGATGCTTCTTGTTAAGATTACTTGTTTAGATGTTAGTTTTCATTAAGACTAGGTATATATTCGTGCATATAGTGGGCCACAAATAAATTTATATATGTTTGAGTTGAATGCTTATTTGAACCCATTAAATGTGCTAGTATAGTCTAGTTTTGATGATTCATACATTTTAAACTTGTATTCCCATTTTGGATTTGTTTATGATTGTGAGTTTTCACTTCATGTATATGTTTGTATAGCCAAACTTTAAGATATACATGTATACCCCTTGAGTCATTTGCCTTTCATGCAAATCTATATATATATGTGGACTCAATTGTGTTTAGGGATATGTATGTATACTTATTATGTTGACAATTCATACATATACCTTGAAATGAAATTTGTTTTGATGAAGATTTAGTTTTTCTTGATTTTGTGTTTAATTGTTTAACTTCATGTATATGTCTATCTTGTCCAAACTATTAGATATACATGATTATCCTTTTTGAGCCACGTGCCTTAATGCATATATTTTGTGGACTCGTTGTGTTTTGGATATGTATGTATACTTTAGTTTGTATTAGACATACATATGCCATGAAGGTTAAATAAGTTTTGATGATTTTCGTGTTTTCAATGTTCAAGGAATTAATTGAGCTTAATTGCCCATATTTTCATGATTATGATATTCACACATTATATGTACACTCACTTTTATTACTTGCTCATGTTTTGTTTTCATGAGTCAAAATTGTGCTTAATTGGATTAGAGTGTTGATTTTCATGTGGATTTCTTATTTCATGAAAAATATTTTTGTTTTATTCCTTGCTTGAAGGATTTCGTACTAGTTTTAAAAGTTTTTTCTATAACTAGTTCGTATTCTTCACTATGGCAGAGATTTTCAAACATACTACATTTTCAAATTTATTTTTGAAAACCCCTACCTTTCATGGGCGGATGGATGGGAGATCATGGTCATGTATGCTCTAAAATGAAAATCATTTAAAAACTTGAACCTTGATTGGGAGGTATAGTAATATGATGTATACACTTGAACTTATTGCTATGTCAATTGGTATCATTGAACTCTTTCAATTGGTATCATTTTGATCCTTTTGTATACTCATATGTTTATTGAAATTTTAAATCTTAAACATAAATAAAACAAGTATATGTTTATTTGTGATTGGTATGTATATTTTCAATTGGTATCATCTATCGGTGATTGGTACTCATTCTATTTCATACACATTTTATTTGTGCTTAAGATATAAATCTTTCACAAAATCTTGTTTATGCTAGTGCTTGAGCTTCAATTTTATTTTAATTGATTATTTTTAAATTGGTATCAAGCCCATGCATCCTTTTAGTTGGTATTTCATAAAGGGGGAGAAAATTTAATTTTGTCTTTCAATTAGTGATTCTTCAATTGGTATTTGTTTCCCACTCCCTTACTTTATGACTGAAAATTTCATATTGGTATCATATGTTTAATATGAAAATTATTTACAATTAGTATCAAAATTTTGTTTAGACATTCAAAATTTATTATGTTTAATTTCAATTGATATCAAGATGTTTCATGTGTTTTTGCTTAAAATTGGTATCTAAAATTTTTTTAAGAAAAATACAAAAGTTTTGATTTATATTGACTATATGCATATAGATTCATGATGAGTGTATCTTGTATTGAAGAGCTTAACATCTCTTCGTTATGTGGTACACGTGTGTAGGGGGAGCTTCACATCTCCTCTTATGCATTACATAGTGTGTGTTATGTGAATTAGGGCTTAACATCCTTCTTTCATGTAATGCATATGTGTAGGAAAGCTAACTTAGCGTCTTCCTCTTCATGAATGTATATAGCATATAACATCTATTGATCTTTGTTTATTTTCAATTGATATCAAGATGCTTCATTGACATATTTATCTATTGATATCATGTTGTTTATAGTCACCCCTTATTGACCTTGTTTTTATTTTAGACAAAAGGGGGAGAACATTGTTTTATTATTTTGATTGACTTAAAGGAAGAAAGATTTTTACCCCTCATTTTATTGTTTGGATTGTTTAACCCCTTCTTGATCTTTTTGTTTGACAAAAAGGGGGAGAAAAATTTGTTTGATTTGATTTTACTTTGAACCCTTTGTTGATGATTGACAAAAAGGGGAGAAGTATTTGAGTTTGAGTTTATATGCATGTTTTCATTGCTTAAGGGGGAGAAGTATTTGTCTTCTTTGTTATTTATGCATATATGTTTTTGTATTGCAAATAGGAGAAAAAGATTTTGATTTATGCTTGTTGCATGTTTTATCTCCATACTTGCATACATATTCATGTGCTTCATTTTCATATCTTATTATTTATGTCTATGCATGAGTTAAGGGGGAGCTTCTTTGAAGCTTAACTTTAATCCATGCATATATAACTCCATGAGTTTTGTCATCATCAAAAAGGGGGAGATTGTTGGCCCAAAGGCCTTCCACTCTAGTTTTGATGATGATTAACTCATGTAATTACGTTTACTAATAATCTTGTATTGTTTAAGTTTCAGATCATTAACCAAGATATTAGTTGGTGATTAGCTTCAACAAGGTGTTTAGAAGCTTTTCATGATGATTCCAGGGCCAAAGCGTCAAGATCACACATTGCCTAGCCCATGGATGGAGTTTTGGAGCAAGTCTACTTGAAGATGAAGATCGTCAAGAAGACTTAGGTATCCATAGTTTAGATAGTGTGTTTTAGATCCATTTGTAAAGCTTAGTATAGTTGATATGCTCAAGTGCACAACACACAAAAAGTTTCATGTTTTGGATTTGGTTTTCATGAATAGTAGATCAAAACAAGTTTACTTTATTTTTATGTATATTAGATGTATTCTAGATATACATACATGCTTTAACTTGCTAAGACAAACTTATTTTGATATTCCTATTCATGTATTGAAAAATCAAGTTTGATAAAAATACAAGTGTTGGTTTTTGATAAACTTTACAAGATTCAAAAATGAATTTATATGATTGATATATGTCTTGAAATTTTTATCACAAGTTTGTGTTTCAATACAAAATGTTAAAACAAGTTTTATGGGATTTTCAGAAAAGATAAAAGATTTTTATAAAATAATTTTCCCAGTTTTTCTGACACAGTTTTTGTTCCAGGCTTCAACCAAGTCGACTAGTAGCCTGACTAGTCGACTAAGGCTGAGGTCGGTCGACCGGGCCGGTCGACCGACGTGCACAATTCTGTGCACGTTTGGAGGCACTGGGACGGTCGACCGCGCCGGTCGACCAGGGCACTTACAGTGCTCTCTGTTTGTTTCGGTCGACCGGGCCGGTCGACCGCAGTTGCCCAACGGTCATATTTCTGACCGTTGGCGGTCGACCGGGCCGGTCGACCGTTGCCTGTCAGAGCTGCCAGCTCAGCTCTAACGGCTAGTTTTCTGATGGGCCTATAAAAGCCCCATCTCTTTGGGTTTTTGGCTAAGGTTTTTAGAGACAAAATTTCCAGACTTTCTCTATTGTTTTATAAGAGTTTTTAAAAGAGTTTTGAGCCAAAAAGAATTCATCTTATTTGTTTTTAGGTTTTTGGAAAAATCAAAGAAAAGAATATTTTGGGAGATTTGTCTTGGTTTTCATTCTATATCTTTTGCAAGAATTTTTCCAAGTGTTTTTCTTTGTTGCTTGTTTTCCAAACACCTAGTTTTCCACACTTGAGCTATCTTCTATCCTAATCTATTTAGGATCTTATTTTTGGGGAAAAAGAAAAAGGAAAGAGGTTTGTGGTTGAAAGAGACCACTTATTGTAAACCCTTGATTTCTTGGTGGCTCCCTCTTTGGTAGAGGTTGAGGTTGTGATTTGGGTTATTGGTTTGCTCCCTCTAGTGAGAGGTGGAGTTTGGTTGTAAACCCTCTTCGGTAGAGGTGTTGGTTGTTGTTGTTGTTGTTTGGCTACGGGCCTACCCCTCGGTTGTGAGGTGGTTGTTTGAGAGAGGAGTTCGGTACTCCATTGTTGTAAAAATCCTTCTCGGTGAAGGTTCCCTCGGTGGGAGTCCTCGGTGGACGGTATAGTGGATTGGAAATCCTACACGGTGGTGTAGGCGGGGATGTAGAGCAAGGGTGCTCGAACCTCGAAACATATCATTGTGTTTGCGTTTGATCCACTTGTCTCTAAACTCTCTCTCTTTATATTGTGCAAAGCATCATACATAACATCATATCATATTTGCTTGTGTTGAGCATAATTCATAGTATCATATCATATCTATTTGCTTGTGTTGTGCCTTGCATAATTCACATTGCTATATCTTGTATATGCTTGGTTGTTTGTGTGTGCCTCACTTGTACCTAATCAACAAGAGCTTCACATAGCACCTCAACCCATTCAAGGGGAATCCAGAGGAGTTAGTCCAGAGTCCTTCACGGGGAATTCGGCTACACTTGTTGATTGTACTAAGTGTGTTGCAAAATTTGCATTAGCTTCCGCATTTAGCGCACTTAGTTTTGCATTAAGTTTTAGATTAGCAGAAACACCTATTCATCTCCCCTCTAGGTGTTTTTCCCCTTTTTCAGGTTGTGGCTAGTGTACTGGTTTCAATGAGGACTCGTCCGAGATCACCAACGACCCCTCATGTTGCTGCAGCCAGTGCTTCTATTATTTCCTCCATAGTTACACTGGTGAAGCCATTGGAAACTCTGTCTTCAGGGCTGCTCGTTTGCCGGGAGTAATTGAGGCCGAGAACGAATTCATGGCTGAGTTAGTCGACAGCTTTTATAAGAGCTTGAAGCGATCTATTGCTTTGGTTTTGAAGGGCTCGACTACCTCGTTCTCTGCTTTAAAGGTGGTCCTCTCCGGAAGCATTGACAGTATCCAGGACTTTAGATGTGATGATCAGGCCGCCTCATTGGAGCTTCTGGTGGACAGACTTGAGGGGGATGTGGATGAATGGCCCTGTCTTAGTCATTCAGATCTGGAGTCTTCAGTTAACGAGCAGCTTGCACATCTTGTTGCTCAGATGCATGAAGCTCATCTCACCGCTCAAGAAGCTGCTAAGGCAATTTCTTCTGAATTGAAATCCTTGGAGATAAAGAAAGTAGAGCTCAGGGATGCCATATACGCTTCTAGTAGTGCTCTTCTTGACGTTGAGGATAAAATTGAAAACGTCAAGGAAATGATCAGGAAGGCTAATCTTCTTTTGTCCAAAGCTGAACCAATGCGTCTTAAAGAGACTGCCCGGCTTGAGCAGCTTAATGCCCAAAATGACGAAGTCTTGTGGTAGGAGCTAGCACAGAGGGCAACCTTGGTTGAAATTGAAGCTCGCTTGACCTAGACGGCGAGCTTTAATGAGGCCGAGTTAAGGTCGCAGACACTTATCAGGGCTGCTGAAGAGAGGAAGACTAGGTTGGCCACTCTTGAAGAACGGATTAAGTCCTATAAAGCACTGTCATAGCTTGTAATCTGTGCATTCATGTATCCCTCTTTTGAAATCAATAAAAAAATGATTTTATTTTGACTCCCTCGTTGCATTTCCAACCTGTTTTATTTTCTGAATTCTCGCTTTCAAGTTGTATCGCAACCCTTTGAGAAAATATTCCTTACTGGACTAAAAAGATGAGACCTAGCCATCTGCCGGTTCAGAGGTCACAATGACGTAACCGATTGAGAAGCCATCAAGCTCAAAATTGTCATATGATGACAAAAAAATAGTCCTTGCCAGACTAAAAGATGAGACTTGGCTATCTGCTGATTCAGAGGCCGCAATGACATAACCGATTGAGAAGCCATCAAACTCAAAATTTTGTCGTATGATGACAAAGAAATAGTCCTTGCTGGACTGAAAGATGAGGCTTGGCTATCTGCCGGTTCAGAGGTCGCAATGACGAAACCGATTGAGAAGCCACCAAGCTTAAAATTTTATCGTATGATTACAAAGAAATAGTCCTTGTCGGACTGAAAAATGAGACTTGGCTATCTGCCGGCTCAGAGGCCGCAGTGACGTAACCGATTGAGAAGCCACCAAGCTCAAATTTTGTCGTATGATGACAAAGAAATAGTTCTTGTCGGATTGAAAGATAAGGCTCGGCTATCTGCCAGTTCAGAGGTCGCAATGACGTAACCGATTGAGAAGCCACCATGCTCAAAATTTGTATGGGATTTGGAAGGAATTGTCAGAGGTATATTGTTAACGTGACAACCAGAAAAGTCCACCGAAGACTGAGTGGGACTCAGGAACTTGCTGGGGAGCTAGGAAATGAATTCTATAGAAGATCATATGTCAGAGGTGTAATGTTAACGTGACAAAAAGAACTTTGTAGGAATTCGGAAAGTAATTTGTTGGAGAAAAACGAGGCGATCACTGTCATAGGTTTAATGTTAACTTAACAGCGAAATGGATGCCAAAGGTGTAGTGTTAAACATAGCATGAAAAAGGTCTCATTCTCATTGTGAGAAACGAGGAGATCACTGTCATAGGTTTAATGTTAACTTAACAGCGAAATGGATGCAAGAGGTATACTGTTAAACGTAGCATGAAAAGGTCTCATTCTCACTGGGAAAAACGAGAAAATCACTGTCATAGGTTTAATGTTAACTTAACAGCGAAATGGATGCCAGAGGTATACTGTTAAACGTAGCATGAAAAGGTCTCGTTTTCACTGGGAAAAATGAGGAAATCACTGTCATAGGTTTAATGTTAACTTAACAGCGAAATGGATGGCAGAGATATACTGTTAAACGTAGCATGAAAAGGTCTCGTTCTCACTGGAAAAAATGAGGAAATCACTGTCATAGGTTTAATGTTAACTTAACAGTGAAATGGATGTCAGAGGTATACTATTAAACGTAGCATGAAAAGGTCTCGTTCTCACTGGGAAAAACGAGAAAATCACTGTCATAGGTTTAATGTTAACTTAACAGCGAAATGGTTGCCAGAGGTATACTGTTAAACGTAGCATGAAAAGGTCTCGTTCTCACTGAGAAAAACGAGAAAATCACTGTCAAAGGTTTAATGTTAACTTAACAGCGAAATGGATGAAAAGATCTTTATATGTGGTCTTACCATTTCATGGATGAGAATTGGTAAGTGATTTTGGAGAGGGGATCAAATGGGAACAGGTCCCTTAGGATTTTTAGCAAATCCTCAGTTGTCAACGGGTTTATATGCCTTTACCAACTACCGTTTGAGTTGGGCTAGTCATGCTATTCCCCTCAGCATGATGAGTTGTCGAGGATTTATATTGGGTTTAAAGGCCAACATTTGCCTCTATATTTGGTTAATGCATGTGTAACCTTGATTCTTCTTTGAGACAACCAGTGTATGATCAGCTTCCTACTGGTTTATGGTTGCATGACCTTGTTTGGAGGAAGAGAGGGGCACTCCTTGTGTGTACCTTGGACTTGAAGGTTTTGATCAGAGGTGTAATGTTAACTTGATCGTGAGAATGATCCTTAATCAAGGATAATACTTCTTTAAGAACTTGCCATTGATCGGCATTATGAGTAAATCACCATCTGAAGTCATAAGGCGGTATGCTCCATTTGAATAGGCAGTTTCTATTACAAACGGTCCTTCCCATTTAGGCTGAAATTTGCCTTTGGTTTTGTGAGTTATGATCATTGGTCATCTGACGGCTAAAACCAAATCTTCTTTTTGGAAGACTCTTTATTTGACCTTCTAGTTGAATGCTTTTGAGATTCGAGCTTGATACAACTCGATGTGCTGCTGAGCTTGTAACCGCTTCTTATCTAAGGCTTCGAGCTCTTGAAGACGCAACCGATCATTGTCTTCTGATGTGATCTTAGTCATTAAAGTGACTTGCAATGATGGCATCTAAATTTCTAACGGTATGACTGCTTCACAACCGTATACTAGGAAAAACGGCGTATTGCCTGTCGGGGTCCGAACTGTGGCTCGGTAGGCCCAAAGACATTCACCCAGCTTTTCATCCCAATCTCGCTTATTCGAGGAGACGAACTTTTTGAGTAACTTAATGATTGTCTTGTTGAATGCTTTCGCCAAGCCATTAGCGGGAGAATTATAGGCAGTTGAAGCCACATTCTGAATTCGGTATTTACCGCAGAATCGATAGAATACCTGGCTTATGAATTGGGGACCGTTATCATGTATGATCCGCATAGGGACACCAAACCGATGAATGACGTGGTGTTTGATGAAATTAACCACGTTGGAAGTTTTGACTTCAACGAGTGGTATGGCTTCTGCTCACTTTGAAAAGTAATCGGTTATTGCCAGGATAGGGGCTGATTGGCCCTACGACATTGATTCCCCATGCTTCAAATGGCCATGAAGCAATAG
This sequence comes from Agave tequilana, assembly GCA_038442645.1. Classification (NCBI taxonomy): domain Eukaryota; kingdom Viridiplantae; phylum Streptophyta; class Magnoliopsida; order Asparagales; family Asparagaceae; genus Agave; species Agave tequilana. The sequence goes on along the minus strand of JAVJIF010006691.1, from coordinate 41,043 downwards.
TTGGGTGGAGCAACTCTGGAGGCTGGTGTATGAAGTCTGCATGAATTTGGCATGCTTTACACCTTCGTGCATATTGGATGGCATCGGCTGTCATGGTTAGCTAATAATATCCAAGCCTATGCAATCTGTCTTTAAGTTTTGGACCTGGCTGATGAGCTCCGCATATGCCATCGTGTGCTTCTTTAAGCACTTTTTATGCCTCTGAATTAGAAAGGCAATGGAGAAGGATACCGTCGTATGAACGACGGTAAAGTGTCTTCAGAGTTGGATCATAGTAAAAACAGAGAGATCTTCATCTGATAGATGCCGCTTCTTTAGGATTGTCTGGCAGCAGACCATGTAGAGCATAGTCGATGAAAGAGAATCGCCAATCTCTCAGCTCAACATCCGTCGAGATATTATAGACCTCTCTAGTTCTTAACATGTGTTTAGAGCAGACAAGGTGTCGAGTGGCCACTGTAAGGTGATACTCGGTGTCGACTGGCAGGGCTAGTGTTGTTGCTCGTGCAGCAAGAGCATCCGTCTTAGTATTCTGAGATCGAAATACGTGCCCGATGTAAAAACCATCAAACAGATTAGCCAATTCAATGACTGTGTGATAATAAGGCACCAAATCCTCGTGACGGACCTCATATACGCCTTTAACCTGATTGATAATCAATTTTAAATCACCGTAAGCTTCAAGGTAGTGTACCCCCATTCCGTAGGCAAGCTGAAGACCAATGAGTAGAGCATTATATTCCGCTACATTGTTGGAGCATGATTCCGTCAGAGAAAATGCTCTAGGAAGGACATGATTCTGTGGAGAGATAAACACAACCCCCACGCCGGCAATGATCCTGCCTTTAGGGCCTATTTGTGATGCTCCATCGAAGAACATCTGCCAAATTTCATCCTCTGAGGTTACATTGGACTCGAAGACTTCATCTGAAATATCTTCATGAAGTTTTGAGTATTCCAAAACTGGATGAGCAGACAAGAACTCTACAAGAGCCTGACCTTTAACCGCCTTTTGAGGGACAAAGATCATGTCGTATTGAGACAAAAGAAGCGCCCATTTAGCTAATCTTGAATTCAATGATCCTGGCTTCGTCATGAGAACACGCAAAGGATTCACTCTGGAAATGACATGTATGGTTTGGCCGACCAAATAATGTCGTGTCTTCTGAATGGCAAAGACAAGAGCTAAACACTCCTTCTCAATAGGATTATAGCGAGATTCCGCCCCTATCAGAGTCCTGCTCAGATAATAAATAGCCTATTCGTGACCATTGTTCTCTTTCTGAGCAAGCAGGGCACCAAGAGAATGGTCCATAGCCTTTATATAAAGCAAGAATGGTTTCCCTGATGCAAGAGCTACTAAGACTGGAGGTTTTGTGAGATATCTCTTGATATCCTCGTAAGCTTTCTGATAAGCTTGATCCCATATGAAGGAAACGCCCTTTTTCATGAGTCGGGTGAACGGTTGACAGCGGCCTGAGAGATTTGCGATGAATCTTCTAATATAAGCCAGTCCACCTTGCAAGCCTCTAAGCTCTTTGAGATTCCTCGGTGGATGCATGTCCTAAATAGCTTTGACTTTGTCTAGGTCAAGATGAATTCCTTTTGATGTAACAATAAACCCAAGGAACTTGTCACTCGAAACTCCCAAGAAGGATTTTGTCGGATTCATCTTCAGCTGATGAGCCAGCATTATGTCGAACATGGTTCTCAAGTCACGAAGATGGTCATTCTTGTTGCGGCTTTTGACAGCAATGTCATCGACATAGCATTTTACCGTTTTTCGGAGATGATCGCGGAAAATTGTGTTCATTGCCCGCTGATAGGTTGCTCCGGCGTTCTTCAGTCCTAAGGGCATCACAGTGTAGCGGTATACCCCCATGGTGTTCAGAACGAAGTATGCTTCTCGTCGTCGGGATATATCTTAATCTGATTGTACCCTGAAAAGCCATCCATAAAAGACATTCTTTCGAATCCACAGGTGTTGTCAATCATGACATCGGTGATGGGCAATGGAAATTCATCTTTAGGACAAGCCGTAATGAGATCACAGTAGTCGATGCAGATCCGTATTTTCCCATTTTTCTTGAGGACGGGAATGATATTAGCAACCCAATCTGGATGTTGTTCCTCCCGTATGAAGCCACATGCAATGAGCGTATGAACTTCGGCTTCAATAGCCTCCATAATGTTCGGGCAAAACCGACGTTGTTGCTGCTTGATTGGCTTGGCGTCAGGTTTAATATTTAGATGAGGCACGGCTACATGTGGATCAAGTCCAGACATGTCTTCGTAGTTCCTTGCGAAGACGTCCATATACTCCTTTACGAGTATTATTAATTCTTCTTTTTTCATAAGTGACAAGCTCTCACTTATAAAGATGGGTTTAGGATGATCTTGACTACCCAAGTTGACCTGCATCACCTTGTCTTCAGTAGGTGGTTCGCGCAGTTTGAATCGCTTTTCCCATTGGAGATCCAATTATTGAACCCATGTTTCCTCATTAGTAGCTTCCGTTGGCTCCAATTGATTGCTTGAAGTCATATCAACGGTGAGATTCTCAACATCATTCCCACACTGACATCTGAGTCCCACTCGGAGGAAGTTAGAATGTGATGGAATCGATTCGCCATCCCTGAATTGAACCGTTGCTGGTGGTGTGGGTGTAACGTATACCAACCCCCTGCGTGTGTTATCATAGTAATTTGCAGGTTTCCTTTTTGGCACAAAGTTACGCAGCAAACTACGCCTTCCTTTTTCGAAATTCAGGCCCTCTTTATTTTTAGGTTGTACCCCATTTTCTTCATCATATGGCGCGCTGGTCGCGCATAATGGAAAAATTATGGGGTGTCTGAGTTTGAACTTGAATCTGTGGCTATGGACCCTCGTGGTTGGGCTTTACCGAATATTATTGGTAACTGACCTTCTTTAGATGGAGGGATCACTAAAACGGCCCCTTCTATAGATTCCATGGGTGTGCCGGATGCACTTAGTCTGTGTAAAGGCATGTGCAGAGAGCTATCCGTAATGGATTCAAACAATCTAATACTCACAGGATAATCAAAGGAAATATTATCATTAATTACCCATTCGCCCTCATCTTCAGAAGGAGTGTTACATTGGGAATTATTAAGACATGCTATAATTGGTCCACCAATTAAAATGGCTGGCATGTCTGCTTCAGATTCTGAATCCGCCTCATTGCCACTATCATCATCATCCGGCAATGATCCTTTCGATGTTTCGCTGGTCTCTTAATATAGGAGAGCGTCAGTAAAGTAATTTTTCACCCCTTTGAATGGTTGCTTCTCAGCGAAGACAGTTCATATTGTTACATCATCTTCAACATATTTGAAGCACTGGTGCAGAGTGGAGGGAACGATCCAGTTGGCGTGGATCCACGGTCATCCTAGTAGCAAGTTGTATGATGTGTCAGCGTCAATGACATAGCACGTCACTTCTGACTTCAAGCTCCCGATTCAGCAACGGAGTCTAATTTTCCCGAGTGGATGACTACTCCCGGCGATAAAACTGTATATTATAGTAGTGGTTGTAGACAACCTATACCGAGGAAATAGAGGAGCCTTTTGGGGATGATACTGAGTGCAGACCCCGGATCAACCTGTACCCTTTCAATACATGTTGAACCGATGTATCCGGTATAGTATAGAGGTTGATCGTGCTTGTTATCTTTGAGAAGCATATCTTCCGCTGTGAAGGTAATAGCAGGTACTTTTGATTGTACATGATGGCATTCAGGGCAAGAAGACTGAGCGTCATCTTTAGGGATTTCTGGATATGTCAGGAATGATTCTGAATCAGCCAGCGGACCTCTGAGTGCTTCTCTTGTCTCTTTTGAGAGCGAAGGAGCTCGTGTATAGTAATACGAGCGGGGATATTAGCCAGCTGGGCCAATATGTCAAAACGAAAGGGCGTGTTTAGCCCTGGGCCTGAAGGCTTCTTCAGGACATGGTCGAACCTGACTTCCCTTGGCTTCTCCTTTCCCTTGGTAGGAATTGAAGCAGGTGCTGATACTTATACTGACGTCGTTTGCTGTTGTGTCTCGTCAGTAGCTTTCTCATATTGTTTTAAGTATGATTTTTCAGATCGAGTACCTGTTGGCTGAGGTACATTAGCCTGCGTCGTGCAAGCGTGCTTTTCCCCTTCAGAATCGCTGAGAGAAGCTGATGTAAGATTGTCATCGTCTGGCAGGATGGAGATGACATTGCAAGACTTGCCCTTCGACTTGGACTTTTTTGAATCCCATTGTTCGTCTTGGACAAGGTCTGGGTGTATCCACATAATTTCCCCTGTCTCCAGTGTCAAGGGAATAAGACCCCTATTATCTTGAGTTTTAACTGCAGGTTGTTTGACTTCCAACCGTGGTGCAGGGATTGGATAAGTCCCGTCAGGAACTGTGACCTTTGAGGTTTTGCCGAACTCGAGGGTCACCATGTTTGCAGTGACTTTCTTTTGCTCTGACTTCAGTGTCAGGACTCCAGCGTCGATCAAAACTTGAATTCTGTCCTTGAGGACAAAGCACTTGTCAGTAGGATGGTGAATCATCCTGTGGAAGAGACAGTATTTGGGATCGTTCGTGCGTCCTATTTCATTAAGATGTCGAGCATCCGACAACTTCAATTTATTCCTTTTGTGGAGTAAATGGAATATTGTGACCACCTGATCGTCTTTAAAGGAGTATTGTTTCAAAGGGAACTTAGACTCCTGATTATTAAAGCCGCTCTTCTTGGCCTTCGACTGAACATCCCCTGACAATTCTACTGACATAGTCTCTTTCTCTTTGGCTTGAGAAGACTGTGCCATGTCGCCACATCCTTTATTTTTCATACCCCTTTTACCTTAAGGGGTGGATGGTTCGATCTTTTTAGCCAACTTTTTGGCTATCTCAGCTTGCTCGACCAGTTCTTTCCAGGTATGGGCTTTGACAGCCCCATGCGAACCTCTACTTGGTCTAAGAAGTTGTGCCTGCACGTCTGTAAAAGCATAGGTAATGGCATTCCTGCTGGGCACATCAAAGACAAGTTTCTGAACTGCTCAATGTAGTCACGGACAGATTCGCCCTTCTTCTGTACGGTAGAGAGGAGTTTGTCCATGGTTACCTCGGTATCGTCCTCATAGAAACGAGAAAGGAATCAGGTTTCCAGGTCGATCCAGGAATTGACGGAGCCCGGAGGGAGACTTCAGAACCAGTCAAATGCTACCCCCTTTAAGGTGCCAATGAACAGCCTAGCCATGATAGCATCATTGCCTATAACATTATCGGTCTGAGACCGGAAATAGTAGATGTGCTAGTTTGGTGAGCTTTTCCCATCGTACATATGTAACGTTGTGGTTTGAACTTTGATGGGTACGGTACTAAATCCCACTCCAGCGGGTAAAGATGGACTACCCCTACTTTTTTTTTTAATTCATCCCTTTGAGCCAGGGATGCGATTTGAGCTTGGATGCCTTTTAAGGACTTCAGTGTCCAAAGAAGAAACCTCCTTCGACTTCTCCATCCTTAGCTGTTCATTGCTAAGATGTTCTTCCTCATCATGGTTACTCCCGGTATCATTATTATTCCGGTTATTGAGGAGTTGAGCGAACATCTGTTGAATATTGTCCAAAGCTTCTTGCTGGGTTTTGAAAGTTTGCTCCAGAGCTTCCAAGCGTCGACGAAGGTCATCATTATCGTTATCAGCCATATTCACTGATACTCTGTCTGTTCGTACTGAGCTGACTGTCGCTAAAGAGGCATACCCACTGTCTTCGTCCTCTTCATCAGACCATTGGTCTAACCTTTTCATTGGTTCTGGTGAGGTTACTACAGTTGAGGAAGATGGTTGTTCATAACTATAGGGTATTGCAACCCTAGATCTGGTATTTCAGAAGACACCTTCTTCATATACCAAGACTTCGCCCAAGCCTGGGGTATAATCCAGATCTAGAAAACTGTAGGGAGTGTCGTGGGACGCTCGTCTGCCCCTACGCATCTCTGGTCCTCTTCCGATCATGTTAACGGATGCAGAGGGAAGATCTCGCGCTACACTCCTTTTGTGATGTTTCACCGGGGCCTGCACCGACAGTCGATCAAAAACTGATCGTCGGCCTGGGGGAGTGGCGAGGATTGGTCCTAGCCAGCAATGGACTGAGTGGACCGTCACCAGCTGACATCTCACTTGTTGGAAATAGGAGGGAGAAATTTGAAAAGATTCTGACTTCTGTTTGTTTGTCAAGAATTCCCGCAAGTCTGACCCAGTTGGGCCTAAATGAACCAGCGCAGAGGCTCTATTGGATTGCGCATAGGACGATGTCCTGCTCCTTTTATCACCACAGAGGGGATTAGCACTAAATAGTACTTTAGCTCTAGCTTTGCGGCTAAGAACCTTGGGAATGTCATTGGGTGTTGAAGCTGTATAGGCACCGCTGTCAACACTTGGGGACAATCCCTTAGCTCTGCTACAAAGCGCGAGCTTAGCGCTTAATGGACTGGGGAGCGAAGCATGCTGTGGTGCTTTCTTCGCTATGTTGCTTTGAAGATGATCAGCCTTAGATAGTGCTTTGGCTCTAAATTCGCGGCTAAAAGCTTTGGAAACGCCTTTGGGCGCTGAAGCTGCATAAGCACCGCTATCAGCACTTAGGGGCAATCCCTTAGCTTCGCTGCAAAGATCGAGTTTAGCACACTGTGGTGCTTTGATTCGATCTTCGCGGCTATGAACATCATGCGTACCCTGAGGTCCAGTAGCTTCGCTCATGAGAACGAGGCTGGCGCGAGGAGTTGCTGCTCTTGAATTAGGCGAAGGCATGGTCGCCGTTGTGACTTCGCGGCTAGCAATCTCGTTGGAGCAGGCAGGCATCTTGCCTTTTTTTTTCGCAAGAGAAACGCACTTATGGCGTAGCTACACCTGAGGCTTTATACAGAGCATTATGCTTTAGCCTCCACGTCTGCTTTGAAAGAGGAGACTTAGGTTCGCAGGGAACCTGACTAGCCACACGCGAGGCTGAGGGGTGTTGGCAGGATTCTGCTTCCGATTTCTGCTCCGAAACCTTGGCCATGGAGACCTTTCTATGCTTCCGTGTATGGAGCATTAGACCACCCCCAAAGAGGACTTCTTCGAATTTTTCTTGGTCGAAATGAACGACTAGGTTCTCGAAGGTGACGGGCTAAAGATTATGACCCTTGTATTGTGGGCTTGCTCCCTTGTTGCGCCAGAGGACCGCGGTAGGCTTGCAGGGAGCCTTATCTGTCTCCACAGAGACTTGCTTCGAAGATTTAGCCAGAGGGGCTCTGGCCACACCAGCTTCCTTGAATTCAGAGATAGACTCGAGGGTCTGTTCATCGCATTGCGACACTTGATTCTCAAAAGTGGAGAAATCATTCCCCAGCGGAGTCGCCATCTTGGATTTCATTAATTTTATAAAGGGGAAAACTTACAAAAAAGTGTCAAAGAGCTAAATTATAAGTAACACAAAAGATTACAAGTAGATCTCCTCTGAGATTCTGGAGAAGTGTGCCGATAGGAGTCCGGTCAGCGCGCGACCACTTTGTCCCTTTGACTATGCGATCAATGGGATTCCCTTCTCGCCTAGTTCGGAGAATCAGAGAACAGAAAGTTGGTAGAACCCTCTTGTTACTTCTCAAACTGCCTCCGCTTAGGAATTCCTTCTCGCCTGGTTCCGGAAATTCCTTGAGATGAAGGAAGGTATTAGGGTATCAGCACCCTGACTAGAAAAGTAGTTCTCTGAATTCTCTGAATTCTTGGAAGCTAGAGAATAGATCTCTATTTAGCCGCCTTTCTCTGTGCGTCTCTTTGCCTGTGCGCATGTTCTCTTCCGTGTACCCCTGGTGGGTTATTTATAAAGAAAGCAGGGGTATAATTGTCCCTTGAAAATCTGAAAACAGATTGAATCAATCTATTTAAATCTGAAAATTAGCCTAGCTGCGAGGCTAGAATCAGTTTATGTGAAGCTAGGAATAGCAGGTAGGTCGATCTCCTGATCTGTTTTGATTCTTTCCAAATAATTGAAAGATCTCCCCTGATCTCCTTACTTGTTTTAGGAGAGTCAAGAGATTATGGCAAACAACTGTCAAATTTGATCTCAGATTTGATCTTGATTAGATTTGATCTTGATCTTAAATTGATTTGATCTCATCTGGAGATTTAATTGGTCAAAGGTTGACCATGAAAGACCCGCAGTGGAGTTGCTGCGTCGAGCTCGCAGCGGAGTTGGAAGGAGCATATGGCGAAGTTAGAAGAAAGCTCTCCAGCGGAGCTAGATAACATCTGTGGCGAAGCTACCGAACATCCTTCGACGCGGTTGTGTGTGGCTTTGAGCGAAGGTAACACTCTGCGGAGTTAACTGAGCACTTCAGGCTAAACTGTAAGTTAGCTCACTAATAGAGCTTTGAATAGCTTCAAGGCGAAGTTGAATAAACTTAGCCTCTCAGGTGAGACTATCCCCTTGGGCTCATGTGATACTAAGTGTTGAGCTAACCTAGTATCTTAGACCTACTTAGGTCTCTTTAGAGACAATCTGGGCTCACTTTCTGCTTCACTGAATTAGTAGAGTCCAAGTTGCTGCTTTGTCCCTCGGAGATGGGTACAGAACTGGTCGTCAGCTTGTCCGTCACTTGTCTTTTATAAATGTCAACAAGTTTAGATATTGTTCAGGCCAATAAGAATCTTGTCTTTTTTAAAGTGTCAACACACCTATTCACCCCCCTCTAAGTGTACTTTCAAGGACTTCTCGAACTCACTAGAAGATTGACTCAAAGAGGAAGTTGTTCAAATCTGACTCTTGTTCAACCGGTGACAAGGTAGGAGATTGAGAGGTAAAATCTCGAAGAATAGTGGTTTGGTATAATTAGGCCCGTTGTTTTGGCACACATACATCCCACTGATCTTGCCACCTACCTAACCGATTAACTTGTTATCCGATTCGATAATTTACCTCCTACAAATAATCTAAAGTTAGGAGTTATCTAGGTCCAACTCAACCCTAGAATAGGCTTGGTTGATTTTTACTTGACTTTTACTTTTTGGTGTGATCATGTTTGTTGTTGATTGTGTATGACAGCTTGGTCAAGAGACCCGGCTATATCTAGATTAACTAGAAACGTTTCACCACTAAAACCCGATCTCGAAATGGCACAAACAATATCCCTGCAGAATAGGTTCTATCCTGTTAGGATATCTCTTGCATCTTGCATTCAGCTTTCCGAAGCTGACAGTGACAAATTTGAGCTTAAGCCATAATTCATCAACATTTTACCGAAATATCAGGGTTTGAAGTCCGAAGATGCACACTTTTTCATAAGATAATTTGAAGAGGTATGTGTTATGATGAGGATACCACAATTAGAAGACGATGTCGTCAAGCCACGTTTTATCTCTTTTACCCTTAAGCACCTAGTCAAGAAATAGCTATACAGTTTAGCGGAAAACTCTATCACATCTTGGAATGATTTCACAAAGATCTTCTTAAAAAGTTCTACCCTATCCATAAGACCGCCCTTATTAGAAAAAACATCATGCAGTACAAGCAAGAACCCAACGAACCGTTTTGGTAATATTTTGAACATTTCAAAGACTTTCTTGTCCAATGCACTCATCATGGCGTAGAGAAGTGGTGGCTATACCAAATTCTCTAATTTGGTTTAGATTATCAAAACAAGACTCTCCTAGAGACCATGAGTCAAGGGAGATTCTTGAAAGTGGATGAACAGAAAGGGTGAAAAATATATGAAGACCTAGTAGAAAAAACCCTCCAACGAGAACCTACCCCCAAAGATATTAGGACTGTGAACCCTATCTCTTTAAAAAGAGGTCTCCATTCGATAGAGACGTCCATAGCATTTAAGGCTAAATTTGCTGGTATTACTCGAAGACTAGAAGCTTTAGAAACTAAGAGCCCAGCCCCGATGAACCAAGTCAGCCCAATACAATCCACATCTGTGGGCTACATACTGTCAAACTATGAACCATGTATTCAAAGAGTGTCTTGTTTTTCTTTCTCATCAAACATTACCCGAACCATGAATGCAACCTTCGCAAGGCCCACCAACAATCCATATTCACAAACTTATGATCTTGGTTGGAGAAATCATCTGAATTTCTCGTGGGCAGAATAGCAACGATAAATCTAGGCCCAACTTCTCCAACAATTTTCAACCATCTCATTATCAACAAAATTTTCCCAATCAAGTTCCACCACCTTCTTTCCAAAATCAATTATCAATAAGATGGATAGCTTTAGCAAAACCCAAGAAATACTAATTCAAGCCATGCATAGGATAGAGAAAATTCAAGTCCACAAGCTAATCCAATTAGTGAAAGACCGAAAGAAACTCTTTGTAGTTAACCATTACGAAACCCGAGAAACTTTAGGCAAGTTAATGAGGCTCAAGATCTAAATCAGTATAATACAATTCATACATTATGGTCAGGAAGACAAGTTGATAATCAAGTGTCAACATGATCGAACCCACCACAAATACCCACTCTTTCTCGCTCCACTCCACCTAACTCCGTAGATAAATCAGCTAAGCAAGTGCATGAGCCTACAACCCCATTTTCAAATAGGCTTAAGAATAACAATAATGCACAAATGGAGAAAATATGTGAGATCTTTAATCAAGTAAAGATTAATGTGCCCCTTTTTGATGAAATCCAATAAGTTTCTAGCTATGCTAAATTTCTTAAGGACATGTGTACCAAGAAGAGAAAGACTAATGTGTCAAAGAAAATTTTTCTAGCCACTAATATTAGTGAGCTATTGTCCAATCAGATCCCTGTCAAGTACAAGGATCCTGGTTATCCTGCCATATCTTGCTTAATAGGTCAGACGGAAATTAATTGAGCACTACTTGATTTGGGAGCGAGTATCAACTTACTCTCTTTTTCAGTATGCCAACAACTTGGCTTGGGCAAACTAAGCCCGACTCAAGTTACGATCCAGCTAGCTAACCAGTCTTTCAAAGTTCCAAAAGAAGAAATAACTGATGCCCTCATCCGGGTTGGGAAATTCATCTACTCTATAAATTTCATTATCCTTGACACCCCACCAGTGTCAAATCTTGGGTCTTAAACTCCCGTTATCGTAGGGCGTCCATTCCTTTCTACCGTAAACACAATCATCAATTGTAGGAACGAATTCATGAGACTGATCTTCAGGAATATGACTAAGAAAATCAATGTCTTCAGCCTAAGAGAACAACCCTATGATATGGACGATCAATCTTTTGAGGTGAACCTCATTGAGAATTTAACATGTGAACATGGTGAGGAGATAGAATTAGAAGCTGAGTGTGATAATGAATTGGGATCCGACGATTTAAGCCTTGATGAGATTGTCAATTCTATAGTAGAGTGGGCATCGAGCCTAAATTCATTGTATCCGGAGGCAACTGTTGGCCCGAAGGCCTTCACCCTAGTTTTGATGATAACTAACTTATGAAGTTATGTTACTAATGATTTTGGGTTTATTAAATTTCAGATATTCAATCAATATCTTATTTGGTGTTTAGCTTCAATAAAAGACTCGAAGTCAAGATCTAAAGATATCACGTATTGATTCAAGAGCTTATGTTTAAAGATCGTATTAAGAACTCTAGATGGAGTCATCGCTCTTTGGATCGCGTTTTGGATCAAGTCTACTTGGACAAGAAGACTTGAGTCTAGGTTTGTTTGTTTAGACATTTGTTTATATCTTGTGTAAGGATAGAATACCTTTGAATTGCTCAAGTATACACACACACAAAAAAAAAAGTTTTATAGTTTTGATTTCGGTTTAACCGTTTCATATTAAAAGTTTATGTTTACATCTCAATAGAATAAATTTCATGGTTTATATATGTGTTGGATTCTATCTACTCATATTAAAGCTTTATTGTTTGAAAATTTTATTTCTATGAGTTTTGTGTCTTGGTTTAACATGTATACGCTTTGTGTTTTGAATTTATCAAGAATACATATATCGGTTTCATGAATAGATTTCATCTAAAGAAGTTTACATGGTTTATATGTATATTGAATTTCATCTATATACATTGATTGTTCATGTATGTTTAGAAAAATTTATTTTGATGTATCTAACTCATGTGATTAAGTTTTATTTTTATCAAACTTATTTCGATATTCATTGTCAAAAACAAGTATATATTATTTACTATGTATATTGGATTCTATCTATATACATTATGCTTCAAATGTGTTTCAATATCTTATTTTTGTATTTATACAAGTTTATAGAAAAATCAGATTTCCATTTAATGTTTAGATTTTAGAAAATACAGTTTTCAGTTTATGCCAAAATTTATATGCTCAAAAATAGTTCACTTGTTTGTAATATGTGTTACTTTTTGATCACATATATTTGTACTTTAAAGTATTTTTTGAACTTATTTTTGTGAAATTTATGAGGATTTATTGAAATTTTTATGAGTTTATGAAGTTGGTTTTTAAAATCCTATAATTTAGATTTTAGGGTTGCTTACGGTAGACCGAACGGTCAACCGTAGGCTTGCTCGGTCGACCAACCGGTCAACCAACGTGCACACATGCACGAGCCCAACTAGCGGTCGATCGATCGGTCGACTGGCTCAACCCAACTTTCGGGTAGAGGTCGGTTGACTGAGCGGTCGACTAAGAAGAGAGAGTCCTCTGTTTTTGGGTGTAGTTGACTGGGCCGTCGACCAGCAACTCCATCGGTCACAAAAAATGACTATTGGCCGGTCGACCGGGCGATCGACCGACAGGCCAGTTTGGCCCGTGTTCTAAGCCCAACGGCCAGAATTTTCTGCGCTATGTATAATGGTTGCTTTGGCCAGTTTTTCTCAAGATTTTAAGTGCTAATATTTTCCCACTTCAACTAAATTTTCAGCAAATTTTTAAGATAACTTTTAGAGCTTTAATTTCTATATCTTTAATTTGTTTCAAAGTTTTGGAAAATCAAAAGAAACAAGTTTTGGGAACATAGTTTCTTGTTCTAAATATTTATATCATTTTAAGAGTTTTCTCAAGTGTTTTTCTTTGTATTTCTTATCCATAGGCTTTGCGCACCCACATACTTGAGTTATTCATTTCAAAATCTATCCTCTAGGATCTTGTATTGTGAGAGGTGTTTTCTTTATGATATTTTGAGATCACCAAGTTCTCTTTTGTGATCTAAGTGATCATCAGGTTGTAATTTTCTTTTTACTTTGTGCTTGACTTTGTGCCTTCCCTCTTGTATAGAGGTGTGAGAGTCGAAATTGTGTACTCCTTGTTGTTTGTAGACGTTGTAATTCCTTGGTGGAGGTCTCTTTGTGGAAGATCCTTAGTGAATAGTTGAAATACATCTGTGTGAAGGCAGGGACGTAGAGCGATGCCTCGAATCTCAACATATTTCCTTGTGTTTGCGGTTGGATCTCTCTATCTCGCAACTCTCTACTCTTATATATTGCATTGTTATTATTACTCATATCTATACATGCTTCATATTGTTTGTTTGCTCACACTTGTGTTTAACCAAGTGAGCTATTGAAGTACCTCAACTCTTAAGAGCAGTTCTAGAGCCTTTCGCGGGGAATTCAGCTTCACTCTTGATTACACATTGTGTGTGTTAGCATTTAGTTTTAATTACATATTATTTGTTACTAGATTAGCACTACACCTATTCACCCCCCTGTAGGTGTACTTTTAATTAGTATCAGAGTTAGCGCTCCTGATATTCAGCTTAACCACATAGGAATGATCCTTGATTTGCTAATCTAGTTATTTTCTTTGCACACTTATTTGTTAACACTCATGGATTATCTTGCCCCTTCCATGTTTGATGTTTCTAACATTGATATGTGAAAATTTAAGATGAGTGCTTACCTTAAGGCCCTAAGATTGCATATTTATCTTACCACTACTAAGAAATCATATTTTGATAATGGCAAGTATTTAGAGGCTAATGCATAAGCCATGGGTGCACTTAAGCACACACTTTGCAAAGAATATATTTATTTGATTTCTCATTGTGATTTCATTTTTGCAGTGTGGAATACTTTGGTCTCTCACAAGGAACAAACTTCAAATATTTTGGAGAAAGAATCTATTGTAGATGAGTCCGACCAAGCGTGCTATATGGTCCAAGGGATTGACTCCTTTGAGATAATTTTGGACACTCATCTAGATGATTGTGCTAGCACTTCCAATAATGAACATGATAGTATGGATGCACATATTTTAAATATAGAGCTTTCGGAGTTTTGTGAAAACTTGCTTTCGAAGCACAAACTTTTAAAATATAAGAGTTTTGAATTAAAAAAATGAATTGTTATTTTCAAAATTCGATTTGATTTTGAAAGAGAAGGTTGAGATTTCAAATGAAAAGATTTCTTAAAATCTCAACTTGATCTTCTTTTAAAAGAAAATGAGATTTTGACAAATAAAAATAATTTTGATGTTGTTTTAAGGAAAAATGATATTTTGTCTTCTAAACTTGATTTTGTTTTAAAAGAAAATGATTCTTTGAGAAATAAAATTATGTTGATTTCAAAGGAATTGGAATGTGTTTCTATTGAAAAAGTTTCTTTGAAAATAATTTTTCTTTCCATTCTTGTTATGCTTCCATTACTTTATCTCCTAATGATAAGAATTTTTTGTCTCATGCATGCTCTACATCTTCTTCCATTTTTAAAAAATGATATTCGTATTTTAAAGAAGAGTGTTGAGCCAATGTGCTAGTAATCACAAGAGGTTAGAATCCATGTTTCGTAAGAAACATGCTCCACATTTGCATGCACACGCCCCATGGCATACACATGCTCATCATGTTGACGCACATGACTCCATGTATGCTAGAGTGTACACTTGTACACATTGTGGTCGCAAAGGCTACCTTGTAAGATTTTATTATGATAGGTTAAATGATTTTAATTTTGCAAGTAAAAATGTTTGGATTAAGAGGTACTAACTCCTATAGACCCAAGAAAGTTTAGGTACGAAAATTCATTTCTATTTCTTTTGATGCAGATGTGGGCTCTCACAGGACATGAGAGATTTGGTGCCTTGATGGTGAATGCAATCGGAGCTCAACGGACACTTAAATTGATGCATCACTATCAATGAGTTTTGGTGGGAGGACCACAATATTTGAAAAAGTGGAGATTAGTTCAATTGGTTTTGGTAACTATCTCTATCTTCTATTTTATATTTTTTAGCATATCATGTTTGTCTGTATATGCTTTAAATTGAATAGTTTTAGCATGTCATTGGTTTCTATGCTCATTATGTTAAATGCAATGCTTAGTAGACTTGTGATATACATATATGATATTTGAGATATACCCATGTTTATATAAATTTATATCTTTGTATTCTCAATTATTATGTAGCTATTGTGCATATCCTAATGTTAATAATACTTGCATTTACACTAATGATCATAGTGTTTCATCTTTCATGTTTTTTTATTTTTGTGCGTATCATGTTTTTATTACATATTTAAATGTAATTTTTATTAAAACTTGTGTTTATACTTATACAATTAGTGAGCTACACTTGATTCTTATGTTTGCCTATTTTATTGCTCATGTGTACTCATTTTATGCACTTGTATAACCTAATTTGATGATTCTTACATTTATACTTGTACTTCTATATTTGCTTTATATCATCTTTGTACAAGTTTTCTTGAGAATGTATTTAGCTTCATGTATATGTAACTTTTACCTAAACTATTAGATATAGATGTTCTATTCTTGAGTCACTTATATTAGATGTCATATACTCTATGTGGACTCTTTTCATATTTAGATAAATATATGTGCTTTAATTTTGACAAAACATACATGTGCCTTAAGGTTTATTTTTACATTCTAAATGTGCTTCTGGATAGATTTTGATGATAATAAAATTTTTCATGTTTTGTGATTTCATATTTATGAAAAAGAAATTTCATATGGTTTTGATGAAATTGATTTTTATTATCTTATCTTCATGAATTGAGCACTCTATATCTTTTGTTTACTCATGATTTTAGATTCATGAGTTTATAACTGCTTTATA
The DNA here is from genome assembly GCA_038442645.1 of Agave tequilana. Classification (NCBI taxonomy): domain Eukaryota; kingdom Viridiplantae; phylum Streptophyta; class Magnoliopsida; order Asparagales; family Asparagaceae; genus Agave; species Agave tequilana. The sequence goes on along the minus strand of JAVJIF010006691.1, from coordinate 25,006 downwards.
AATTTGAGTGTCAATTCTTGTGTAATTACTAAGTTTTCATGGGATATATATATATATTTTTTGTTCCTTACTTAAAGGATTTCATACTAGTTTTCAAAACTACTTTAAACTAGTTTTTTATTCTTCAATTGGTATTGTTTTCAAGATATACTAAAATTATCTTCAAAAATTATTTTTGAAAATTTCACCTTAAAAGGGCGGTTGGTTGGGCGACCATGCATTGTATGCTCACATTGTATATCTTTTTAAATATGTGCGTGATATAGTGGATGTTATGAGTTATACATGATTCTTATGATATTTTATTTTTGTATATTCATGTTTTTTTATATATAAATGCATCATATTTTAATTGATATTTAAATTGATCATACATACATATATATTGATTCTTGTGCTAGATTATTATACATATATGTCTTATAGTACAAATTATTTTATGTTAAACTTGATTTACTTCTAAATGTTAATTGGTATCTTTTACAAGCTTATGCAATGATTTTGTTAGTATTTCAAAAAGGAAGAAAAAAATTCTTGATTTTATTTTCAATCGGTATCTTACTCCCACTCTTTTTTAGAAAAATATTTTATTTTAAAAAATTCTTATATTTTTCATATTAGTATCAAATGTTTACAATTGGTATCTATATTGCAAAATGGTTTAGAATTTAAAAAGATTTATATCATGGATTATTTACTTTCAATTGTATAGTTTTATATGATAGCCATGTTATGTTTCAATTGGTATATTTTTTTTTGGTATCAGAGTATTTTTTATTTCTCACCTTAAATTGGTATATGTTTTTATTTTCTATTGATATATATTTTAAATTGGTCTTTTTCCCCTTTGTTGATGATTGACAAAAAAGGGGAGAAAGATTAGTTTATATATACATGTTTGAATGATTTTAGTATTTATACATGCTTATATGTTTTATGCATATCCATATGCATATGTTTTATGGTTTTGATTTCTAGAGTTTTTATTGCATATCCATTCAATTAATATCAGAGTATTAATATGTATGCATTTTTATTTGTAGTTATGCATATATATGTTTTTATGTTTAAGTGCTTTATTGAATATCTATATGTTTATGTTATGCATGAGTTAAAGAGAAGCTTTTATGAAGCTTATTTTTAATCCATACATATATAACCTAATAAGTTTTGTCATCATCAAAAAGGGGGAGATTGTTGGCCCAAAGGCCTTTCACCTTAGTTTTGATGATGACTAAGTTATGAAGTTATGTTACTAATAATCTTGTGCTTATTAAGTTTCAGATATTCAATCAAGATCTTAGTCGGTGTTTAGCTTCAACAAAAAACTCGAAGTCAAAATTCGAAACTATCACGTGTTGATTCAAGAGCTAACGCTTAAAGATCGCATCAAGAACTGGAGATGGAGTCATCGCTCTTTGGATCACGTTTTGGATCAAGTCTACTTGGACAAGAAGAGTTGAGTCTAGGTTTGTTCGTTTAGATATTTTTTTTAGATTTTGTGTAAAGATAGAATAGTTTTGAATTGCTCAACTATACACACACACACACACACACACAAGGTTTATAGTTTTGGTTTCAGTTTAACTGTTTCATTTTAAAAGTTTATGTTTACATGGTTTACATCTCAATAGAATAAGTTTTATAGTTTATATATGTACTGGATTCTAACTACACATATTAGAGTTTTATTGTTTAGAAAAACTTATTTCTATGAGTTTTGTGTCTCAGTTTAACATGTATATGTTTTGTGTTTTGAATTTATCAAGCATACATATATCGATTTCATGAATAGATTCCATCAAAAAATTTACATGGTTTATATGTATATTAGATTTCATCTATATACATTTTTTATTCTTATATATTTAGAAAACTTATTTTGATGCATCTATCTCATGTGCTTAAGTTTTATTTTTATCAAAACTTATTTTGGTATTTGTTGTCAAAAACAAGTATATATCATTTACTATGTATATTAGATTCTATGCATACATACTATACTTCAAATGTGATTCAATATCTTATTTTTAGTGTTTATATAAGTTTATAAAAAAAAAAATCAGATTTTCATTTCAATGTTTGGATTTTGGAAACTACAGTTTTGGTTTATGTCTAAATTTCTATGCCTCAAGTTCACTTGTTGTAATATGTGTTGATTTTTTATCACACATATTTGTACTTCAAAGTATTTATATGAACTTATATTTGCGGAATTTATAAGAATTTATTGGAATTTTTATGGGTTTATGACGTTGGTTTTTTAAACCTATAATTTGGGTTTTTGGGCTGCTTACGATCGACCGACCGGTGGACCGACATGCACATATGCACGAGCCCAACTAACGGTCGACCGACTTGCTTAACCCAACTTTTGGATAGAGGCTCGTTGACCGAGCGGTCGACCGAGAAGAGAGAGTCCTTCTCTATTTTTGGGTGCGGTCGACCGGGCCGTCGACCAGCAACCCCAACGGTCATAAAAATGACCGTTGGCTGGTCGACTGGGCGGTCGACCGACAGGCCAGTTTGACCTGTGTTCTGAGCCCAATGACTAGAATTTTCTGGGCTCTATATACGGGTTGTTTTGGTCAGTTTTTCTCAAGATTTTCACGTGCTAATATTTCACCACTTCAACTAAGTTTTCAGCAAGTTTTTAAAACAAGTTTTAATGCTTTAAATTCTATATCTTTATTTTGTTTCAAAGTTTTGAAAATCAAAAGAAAACAAGTTTTGGGAATCTAGTTTCTTATTCTAAATTCTGTATCATTTCAAGAGTTTTCTCAAGTGTTATCCTTTGTGTTTCTTTTCCATAAACTTTGTGCACTCACATACTTGAGTTATTCATTTCAAAATCTATCCTCTAGGATCTTATATTATGAGAGGTATTTTGTTTGTGAACTTTTGAGATCACCAAGTTCTTGTTTGTGATATAAGTGATCATCAAGTTGTAATTTTCTCTTTGCTTTGTGCTTGTCTTTATGCCTTCCCTTTTGTTTAAAGGTGTGGGAGTTGGAGTTGTGTACTTCTTATTTGTAGACGTTATAATTTCTCGATGGGGGTCCCTTTGTGGAAGATTCTTGATAGATAGTTGAAATCCTTTTGTGTGAATGCGGGGACGTAGAGCGGTGGCTCGAACCTCGAAACATATCCTTGTGTTTGCATTTGGATCTCTCTCTCTCAACTCTCTACTCTTATATCTTGTATTGTTATTAGTGCTCATATATATACGCTCTATATTATTTGTGTACTCTTTTATTTAACTAAGGGAGCTATTGAAGTATCTCAACTCTTAGTTTAGAGGAATCGTGAGAAGTTCTAAAGTCTTTCATGGGGAATTTAGCTTCACTCTTGCTTACACGTTGTGTGTGTTAGCATTTAGTTTTAAGTCCACATTATTTGTCACTAGATTAACACTACACCCATTCACCCTCCCTCTATGTATACTTTCAACAACAAGATTGACTCCTCCATCTATTGAGTCATCTTCTTAGAACTCAAAACCTTACCCAAGCATCTCAAATACGCCTACCTAAGCAAACAAGAGACTCTTCCAGTCATTGTTGCATCTGACTTGACTAATGGACAAGAAAAGACCTTATGATAATTCTTAGAAAACATAGGAAAGCCATTGATTGAATGATGACCGACATAAAGGGAATAAGTCCAGCTATAGTTCAACACCGCATCCACCTAAATGAAGAGGCGAAACCAAAGAGAGACCCATAGCGTAGGTTAAAGCCTATCTTGTAAGAAGTCATCCGAGCTGAAATAGTGAAACTTTTAGATAATGGGATAATTTATCCCATTTCTGATAGTCAATGAGTTAGCTCAGTCCATGAGGTCCCTAAAAAATCTGATTTTACCGTGATAGAGAATGAAAATTAAGAGTTAGTACAAACGCGACTCCTTACAAAGGTTCAAGTTTGCATTGACTATTAGAAATTAAATGCTGCCACTCGTAAAGACCAATTTCCTCTTCCATTTATCGATCAAATGCTTGAACAATTAGCTAGCCACGAGTATTATTATTTCTTGGATAGTTAGTCGAGGTACAATCAAATCCCTATAGCTCCGGAGAATCAAGAGAAAATAACGTTCACATATCTATTTGGGACTTTCGCTTATCACTGAATACCTTTCGGTCTATGCAATGCCCCTACGACATTCCAACGTTGCATTTAAGCCTATTCTCCGGCATGTGTTGAAAACTTTTTAGAGATCTTTATAGATGATTTCTCTATTTATGAAGACTCATTCTACTGATGTCTTCACAATTTAAAACTTGTCCTCGAACGATGTACCGAGAAGAATTTGACATTGAATTAAAAAAGTGCCACTTTATAGTACAACATGAGATTGTTTTAGGTCACGAGATTTCAATGAAAGGGATCGAAGTGGACAAAGCAAAAATAAATGTCACAGCCAAGCTTTCCATACCCAAATATGTGAAAGATATCCGATCTTTTTAGAACACGCAGGATTCTATCATAAGTTTATTAAGTACTTTAGCAATATTGCTGGACCCTTATCTAACCTTTTAGCTAAGAACATACCCTTCATATTTAATGATGGATGCCTTATTGCTTGGGAGAAGCTCAAAATGAAACTTATCTCTGCACCCATAATTTCTCCCCTGATTGGTCCAAACTATTTGAAATCATGTGTGACGCTTTCGATTTTGCCATAAGCGCTGTCTTAGGATAATACATTGATAACAAGCAGCATTACTATTCAAGTAGGATTAATGATACCAACTTGAACTATACTACAACCGAGAAGGAATTCTTGGCAGTAGTGTTTGCATTGAAAATTTTTTGTCCATATCTACTTGAGACCAAAACCACCACTGATCATTCTCCAGTCCGATATCTCAAGCACAAGAAGGATGCCGAGGCCTGACTCATTCGCTGAATCCTCTTCCTTCAAGATTTTGATCTCGAAATTTGAGATAAGAAGGGTGTAGAAAATGTCGTTGCTGATCACCTCTCACGTATTCCAAACGCTCCATCTTACGAATTGTCAATAAATGATGACTTTTCCAATGAACAACTCTTAGCTACCTTTAGGGAATCATGGTTTGCCGCTACAATAAATTACTTAGTCACAAACCAAAACCCATCTTATCAGTCAAAACAAGAAGTATACTAATTCTTATCTCAAGCCCGGTATTTCTTTTTAGAGGATACGTATCTCTTCAAATACTATTCTAACCAAATCATTAGGATATGTATCCCCAATGAGAAAGCTAAGAGTGTCCTTTCATTTTGTCACAAGGTTGCATGCGATGGACACTTTGGTCCCCCAAGGCTATAGAAAAAGTGCTACAATATGGGTTCTACTAGCCCACATTGTTTAAAGATGCCTTTGATTTCTACAAGACATACTCTAGGTGCCAAATGGTGAGTAGGATTTCGAGATATAATGATGCCTCCAAACCCAATTCTAAAAATAGAATTTTTTGACGTATGAGGCATTGACTTTATGAGTCCCTTTGTAATTTATTTGCGCACCAATAGATTTTGGTGGCTGTAGATTATGTATCCAAATTGGTAGAAGTCATTTCTACCAAGACAAATGACAACAAAGTTATTGTCACGTTCTTAAAAAAAAAAATATCTTCTCACGCTTCGAAACTCTACGTGCCATATTTAGTGATAATGGCTCACATTTTTTACAATAAAACTTTTAAAGCTCTTATGCGAAAATATGGTATAACTCATAAGTTTTCGACACCATACCATTCTCAAACTAGTAGACATGTAGAAGTCTCAAATAGACAAATCAAACTTATCTTGGAGAAAACTGTGAGTCAAAACCGAAAAGATTGGTCCACCAAATTGGTAGATGCCATATTGGCATATAGATCCGCTTTCAAAATGATTCTAAGGATGTCCCCATGGAGGTTAGTTTTTGAAAAGGCTTGCTACATTCCTGTTAAGTTAGAGCACCGAGCCTTATGGGCTATTAAGTAACGAAATTTTGATTTAGATAAGACTGGTGCGTTTCAAAATTGCAAATTTCTGAACTTTAGGAGTTAAGAAACGAGGCTTACGAAAATACGAAGATTACAAAGAATAGGGTTAAGATTTTTCATGATAAATATATCATGAGAAAAACTTTTGTCCCCGAATAAAAAGTCTTACTCTACGATTTTAGACTTCATTTTTTTTCTAGGAAAGTTGAAATCACGGTAGACAGGACCATTTGTTACTAGAACTGTGTTTCCATATGGAGCAGTAGAAAAATATGACACAAACAATGGTAATGAAATCAACGTTTAAAACCATTTTTGGAATCAACTCCGGAGGAAGAAACAACCATGGGTCTACTAGACCCAATGTATCAGTAATATAACATCACCTCTTTACACTTTATTCCATACATGCATGCATTCATTCACACATTGAGGACAATGCAAGAGATAGGTGTGGGGAGGATCTAACATGTAACATATTAACATGATAAAAAAGTAATTTTACTAACATACGAACATAGGTTTAAAGAAATAATTTACGAACATACTAACATAGGTAGGTTTACAAATTAAAAAAATCTTTTGAAAAAAAATATTTTGATTTATTTTTATAAGTAATTAAGTTAATTTTAAGAAATAAGAAAATCATAATTAGGATTTCATAATACTTGATCAAAATAAAGATTATTTGTTTGACTTTACATTTAGGAAGAAAAATTGAAAATTTAATTTAGTCTTGATTTTTGTTGATGAAATATTCATACTTTATACACTTACACTCTTAGAATTCAAAACAAAGACTCTTGTGTCTTAGAAATATATATATATATATATATATATATATATATATATATATATATATATATATATATATATATATATATATATATATATATATATATATATGTATGAAAATTAAACAAATCTAATTATTGATTAGATAGGCGGTTTGGCCTAAGAAAGCCTTGGTATTTACGCAAAAGTAATTAGGTAAGTTTGAAATATATATATATATATAGGGAGCTGATCCCCTAAGAACGGTTCTGACGGATTTCTGTGAGAACTTTCACGTGGGTTGTCGGATCTGATAGATCAAATCAAATAAAACCAGATCTCTATTAGATCTGACGGCTCACGTGAAAGTTCTCACAGGAATTGAGAACCGTTCTTAGGGGATCAACTCACTATATATATATATATATATATATATATATATATATATATATATATATATATATATATATATATATATAATATGTATTAACACATCTAATAATCAATTGTTAGGCATTAGGGCCTCAAGAAGTCTTGATACTTACACAAAAGAAAATTAGATGAGTTATACATATTTAAAAAGAAAAAAAAAAAAAAACTGCTTAAAGGACAACGAAGTGGTAATACTTCAAACTTCTTTTGAATAAATAAATAATATATATATTATAATATAAGGCATAAGAGTTAAAGTTGAAGAATCCCAAGCAAAAAATTCACGATCACAAAGGTGCATATGACTTAGGGTAAAATAATAGACTAAGAGAGAAATTCAGTTTTAATCCTAATCTAGATTGATAATAAATACTTTCATAGAGAGTACAAGAATGAATAATCAGGTGAGCTTAAGACTTATAAATTAACTTGATTTTTGCAAAAAAATTCAAATATTTTTCTCTTTCAAATAAATTTTGAAAACACTAACACTTTATTTTTCTTTCTTTACAGATTTTGTGCGTGTAGTTCACTGAAAACCCTCACGTGATAAAAACTCATACTCTAGGGGTAATTTATAGGTATAACAGCTTGTTGTACGTACTAAATGCAATCGTGATTCCTATAAAAGTGAGTTAGTTCATATTAGATTAGTTTTTTTTTGTTTTACTCGAGGTCGGGTAAACGATATTTGTGGGGGTGTGATTGTTCATTAAATATGCATATTTTTAGCCATATTTTCATATTTATTTTTTTGTTAAACATTGCTATGTAATGATATTTTTGCTTAGTATTGTACAGGCCTTCATAAATTCAAGGAGGAAAAGAAGAGATGATTAAATAAGATCAAAAGTTTAAGAGAAGCCCAAGAGCCCATCAAGCCTAAATAATTCAGAAATAATCCTCTCCTAATTCAGAGATAAAGAAGAAAATTAATTTAAATTAATCTGCTTGAGCTCCAAGTCAAAGATAAAGAAAGAGAATTCAAGTTTAAATTTAGATTTTTAGATAACTTATTTCCTAAGTTATCTAGGAAACAAGATTATTTTAAATTCTGGAATTCAAACGAAGATTCTAAGGATATATTTCCACATGGAAGGATGAGATGAAGCCAAAACCCAAAGTAAGTGCCATGACTCCTCTTCTTTTCTGCGAAAACGAGGCCAAAGCTGCATTTTCGTGGCTTTCTAGTGGTGGTTGGCGTGGCGGTTTGGTGTGTGTTCGACTAGGACTTTATCTTCTATTTTTCCCATAAATAAAGAGGTGGTGCCAGAGAGAGGGGAGAGCTCAGAAGATCAAACTTTAAGTTTTTTTTTTGTTTTCTATTTCTTTCTAAATTTACTTTGTATTTTCAAAGGTTTAGAAGCAAGAGAAAATTTTGTAAGAAGAAGAAGCCATTGTAATTCAAAGTGATAGATCAATACAAGGTGTTTTTGTTCTTTTCATATCTCCCTTATTATTTATTTGCTTTATTCTTTATTTGCTTCTTTATTTCATGCAATATTTTTCATATAATATGCTTAGTTTAAATTACACCATGAGTAACTAAATCCTCTTTCATGACTTGCTAATATTACCATCATAAACCTATAATATTAAATAGAGAGCCAATTAAATTCTATGCATGCTTAGACCCTATATTTATCTTGAAGGCACATATGATAATAATTAGATCAACTATTTGTTAGTACTTTTTAACTTTTTTTTCTTAATCTGTAATTGACAATTGTCTTGAATTTTAACGTTAAATTTTAATTAGTGCTATTTCAATTAGAATCTTATTATTTGTCTTATGTGTTTTACTTGAATTTTAGAGTAGATTATAATGTTTAGGGTTTAGCGTGAAGATAATCTCTAGTTGATATTATTTGTTTATGGTGGTAGATTATTAGCAGGTTGTGATTCTTCTCTACATTAATAAAAACTAAACTTTTTCTTTAAGTTCTTCAAAAAAAAAAAGAAAGTGTAAGGAAACAACAATACCGAAAATCTTTCATGCATCTCTCCTTGAGGTTCGACTCGTATAGCCCTCGCTATACGGTTAAATTGCAAAGGGTTATGGTCACATTACATCAGATAATACTTTCCATATTCTCTGTATTTTTTTGGCAATCAATCGCCTCCAGAGCGCGCACCATCCCAAATTTTTCTGTAACATTAACTTTCCTAGTGTCGATGATTTTGTAAGCCTAGCCATCCATCATTTTGTACAGTCCCTTTCTTCTTTATAACCATGGAGTTAAGCATATGCATATGAGAATATACATGAACTGCTCTACTAGAATTTAATGTCCAGCCTTATCTATGCAAGTGTTATCTATAGAAGCCATCAATGCATTGGTGTTTGATACACTCTCTGCTATATCTGCCTCCACATCTTACCCCTTTTTCTTCAATCACTCTTACCGATGCTTGTTGTCTTCTTCCAGTGACCTTCCTGTTGACAAAAGTGACACGCTTTCAATGAACTCGAATTTTTCTTTCCTTCTCTTCCTTCCCTTATGACCACAAAACAAGATCCTTCCTACTCAACTTAATTTGGTCTTTTCTAATCTCATTAGATATGACAGTTGATGTGACTTTCTTCAAGATAAGAGTTTTCTTATCATAGAGAATGATGGTTACGATATGATCGTATGAATGTAGAAACGAACTAAGAAGTATTAACGTCTTGTCTTTCTCGTCGATCTTGATATTAACAGTTAGTAACTCACTGATGACCTTATTTAAGAAATTCAGATGCTCCAACACTGCTGTTCCTTCCTTAATTTATAGCCAATATAGTTGTTTTTTCAAGTACAGCTTGTTGGAGAGGCTATTTGTTGTATATAACGTTTCTAACATTGACTACAAACCCATAGCAGTTTCTTCATCTATCATGTTATACATGACCTTGGCTGCGAGACATAATTGGGTCGTGCTTACCGCTTTCAGAACTATTTGCTCCCAATCCTTATCTGATGTACATGCAGGTTTTTCTTACTTTCCACAATGTCTTGTGAAAATCTTGTACCAACACCCTTTTTGTCAAAAATCGAAGTTTCCTTTACCATTAAATTTCTTGACCTCGAACTTGTTCGCATAAATTTCAATCTTTGACATATTGCCTTATCGTCAACCTTTAGCTCTAATACCAATTATTGTTACAATAGGCTCTCTGATATCAATTGTTGTGCGCAGCTGAGCGATGACAATATGTGGTACTTGCAAAAAGAAAACTATTGAGCAATATCAAGATAAAAAATAAAAATAATAATACGAGGATTTAACATGGCTCAGCCCAAACTTGGCCTTGGTCCACGGGAGAGAGAACTTGAGAGAGTTTTATTAATAAACTTGATAAAAAAGATCTAACATTCCCCTTAATTCCCATAAGAGTATGCATATTCCCTCTATGCACCGTATCCTACTTCTCTCTTTAACTTGGCTTCCTATCTTTCTTCTTGTGTTATAATATATTAGGTTATAATCTTTATTTATAGAGTTTTACAATCAAATCCTATTCTAACTATGAGATGATCTTGATCATCAGATGCTTGAAAAACTTGATCAATTCTTGAAGGAGTTGATTTTCTTAATTTAGAAGAATTTTAAACACTTCAAACTTTAGAAACAAATCTTCATTGAATAGAAGTTGAGTTTTAGTCAGAGTCCACCAGGAAAAAAAAAAAAAACTTGAACGTGCCAGAAAAGAAAACTTGAATTTGATTGTGACTTCTGACTGTCGACAAGCTCTAATACCTATCGACAGGTGTACCAGTCTGTCGATAGCATTTACTGCCTGTCAACAAGCTGAGCTGCCTTTTATTCTTCGTATCTTGCTGTTGACAGGCCCTGTCGATAGACTTTTGTGCACAAGTCCACAGAAATGTCGACTGCCGCCTGTTTTTTTAATTTACTTCTTTTTCAAGTTTTTTTTTTTTCTAATTTTATTGGATCTTCTTTAACCATCATCTTATTTGATCATCATCTCCTACAAGAAAAGAAAAGTGAGATCTCTATATTTGTGTTGGACTAAGGCCCGTCTAATTTGGCGTTATACCCGGCCTATTATGTGGGCATCCAAAAGCCATGTCGGCAAGGCCGTACATAATTTCCATAGGTATGCGCGCAAACGTTCTTGACACCGCACGTCGTCGTTGTTGGAGGCGCATCAGTACAATACCGCCCGCAGTGTCTCAATTGCTTCTCTGTCTCTCCTCCGAAATAATAACAACTAATATTAGCTCCATTCACAAGATGAGAGACTGTACTTAATTTATAATTGCTGAGGAGCAGAACTCGCGTGAGATTGGGTTCCCACTTGCGTCACTAATTAAATAAACTTGGCCATCTCAGAGCCAACTGATTGCCATCTGCCTTGCGAGCGAGCAAGGGGTGGATGGTTTGCTGCAAGTCAGCTAGAAATAGTAGTGTGAATTTTACAACAATTATTGGCTTGTAACAAGAGTGATGGGAATTGTGCTAGAGTTATGACTGACATGCGGCTGTTTGGATGCCCGGAAGTAGGTGGAAGTGAGGAAGTGGGAAGTAGGATTCTTTTCTTTTTGGAAAATGAGAATTTGTGTTTTTTTCCGGTGTTTGGATGGTAGTTGGGAAGTGTAATTGGAAAAGTGTAATGTCTTTTCCGGTGTTTAGTTGGTAATATGGAAGTGAAAGTGGAAAGGTTGACCACAAAGTTGCCTGTAAAATAATATTAAAATAAAAATTAATTATGAAAAAAATTGGACTGTAATTAAAATGCAACTAGGAGTTACATGACCACAAAATTAACTGTTTTAAGGTACAACTTATTACAAAGAGATTTACATGACCACAGGATTAACTATAACACCTTGAAAATGAGGAAATGATTGTGTAAAAAGGAAAAGAGAAAAGGAAAAAGGGTTTTTTTCATTTTCCTTTTCCGGTGTTTGGATGGATAGCGGAAGTGGGAAATGACACTTCCCACTTCCTTACTTCCACCCACTTGAGGGTAGGGGAGGAGGAAGTGGAATGGGCCCTTTGAAATATGATGTATTGATATTTTTCTCTTCATGAAATGAATTAATTTTTTAATACTCTCTTAAACTTTTATTGTTTTCTTATAAACCCCGTATCAAATTAACAAATGTTAAAATATCATCTTGAATTATTAAAAAATATCAAAATTAATATGCTTGAAGGTGTTTTTTTTGAAATTCTTAAGTTGAGGAAGTTTTTCTGAAAAAAAAAAAAACTCTGAAAAGTTAATTAAGAAATTTAGGCTGAAAGAAGTGTCTTATTTCGTTATCATTGAGAGCACTTTCGGAAGAATCAAGCATTTCTCATTCCTTCCAACAGGATCTTTTCGCTGAGTGTTTGTCTACAAGATGGCGTTGTCTTGGTGCATTATTCATGAATCATTGGCTTCGTCCAAAAATAGCTGAGTAATTGGAATCTTGGGTTGCAACATCATAATCGTCGGCTTGTCTCTGGGACAAGAACGGCCCAAAGGAGGGTGCATGGGCCTTGATAAAGTATCACCTAGGTATAAGCCCAGACCGTTTCCAAATCAAAATCCACGGAAAAGTTTCGTTAATTTGTGTATGGGCCGGCCCAAAAATGATGAGCTCTGGCAGGAGTCAGGCCCATGGGGAGACTACATATTTTGGGGCATTGAGCACTGTTAATTTTGGATGAAACTGAATACAAATTGTATCCCACCATTTCTGAAACCTTGTTTCCTATTGTGTTATTTGGAGATGAAGCTTTTACAGTATCTGTTAGTTGGTTGGAAGTGCGGCTAATTCATTTTTGTTTGATTTGTGAGATCCATCCAAAGATTTTTTTAAGCTTATCTAGCTTAGGTCAGAATGTTGATATCATACCTGTACATTCAGTCCCTGATCCAAAAGTGGATTCAGCAAATTTTTATCAATGGCTGCAAACATGATGTCAAAACACTGAGTCTACTATCAGATTCTTAATTGGAACAAAATGTAGGAGGCAAGAGCAAAAGTATTTGCTTGTTTACTCAGTAAATTAAGCTTAGGCGATAATGAGGTTTAATTTACGATTAGATTAAAAGCTTATGCAAAATGATTCATCATGCTTCCTTCAGGTTTCATTGTTGCTCTAGATGTGTATGTCACATACAAGATCTCAGCAGATTACGAGCTGAGCATTTCAATGGAAGCAAAGGCCCTCAACAAGGCCGCATGCCAGTCAATCTCGCTCAGCAGCTACTGGAACCTCGGTGGTGATGGCAGCGGCACAATCCTAGCCCACACTGTTCAAATCTTCGGCTCTAAAATCACCCCAGTCGACTGTGGGAGAGAGGAGATAGAGGAGTAGAGGAAGTTAGCACAGAGATCGAAAATCAAGGAGCGAGAAACGGCGCATTGGAGCAGGCCAGATTGTGCTCCCGGTCGGCCGCCCCGTTGACTGGTGGAGGAGGCCGGTCGACCGCCCGTCGACCGGCGTGCACGAAAGTACACAGGAAGTAAGCGGTCGACCGTCCAGTCGACCGACTGACATGGCCTAACTCTCGGTTGGGCCCGGTCGACCGGCACGGTCGACCGTGGCATGGGTCGGTCGACTGGCCGGTCGACCGACAGGCACGTTTGGACTTTCCTTTTAGGATTCGGATTCCTTTTCTGGATGGAATCAAATCCAATCTGGGTTTCCTTAAATCCAGGGACTCTGTGGATATAAATAGAGGCTAGAGCCCTCATGTATTGTATCCCTAAGAATTCCCTCAAGTTCCCTTCTTGTATTAGTTGTATTGATTATTGAATCAAAAAAATCTCTCTCCCTTGCCCGGACGTAGGCACGTTGCCGAACCTCGTTAAATTTGTGTGTTGATTGCTTTTCTCTATTGTTTGCTGTTCCTGTTGTGTATGAAAGTTCTCCTAAGGTGAAGTATAAGGAAGGCATGCGTGGTGCATTCCAGTTGGATAGCTGAGCTACAGGTTCCAAGCTGAGATCGTGTGTCGATTTCGCCGAGATCGTGTGTCTATTTCGTCCGGAGCGCGCAAGCCAAGATCGTGTGTCGATTTCGCGGAGATCGTGTGTCGATTTCGCCAGGTGATAAACTGGAGTTCGTTGGAGATCGGCTCAGATTAGAAAAATCTTCACCGAGGTGGAGAATTGTGGGAGAGAGGAGATAGAGGAGTAGAGGAAGTTAGTACAGAGATCGGAAATTAAGAAGCGAGAAACGGCGCATTGGAGCAGGCCAGATTGTGCTCCCAGTTGGCCGCCCGGTTGACCGGTGGAGGAGGCTGGTCGACGCCCGGTCGACCGGCGTGCACGAAAGTGCACAGGAAGTAAGCGGTCAACCGTCCGGTCGACCGACTGACATGGCCTCACTCTCGGTTGGGCCCAGTCGACTGGCACAGTCGACCGTGGCATGGGTCGGTCGACCGACAGGCGCGTTTGGACTTTCCTTTTAGGATTCAGATTTCTTTTCTGGATAGAATCAAATCCAATCTGGATTTCCTTAAATTCAGGGACTCTGTGCTTATAAATAGAGGCTAGAGCTCTCATGTATTGTATCCCTAAGAATTCCCTCAAGTTCCCCTCTTGTATTAGTTGTATTGATTGTTGAATCAATAAAATCTCTCTCTCCCTTGCCCCGAGGACGTAGGCACGTTGCCGAACCTCGTTAAATTTGTGCGTTGATTGCTTTTCTCTATTGTTTGTTGTTCCTGTTGTGTTGGTTGTTTCTCCGGCTGAATCGAGTCTCTGACAGGTGGGCGGATTCCTTAAGAGTGGTTGTTGTGTTCCCCGCCGCTGCGCACAACATCGATGACAAGCTCATCCCCACTACCAAGTTCGCCGCTGTCAAGGCCTACGACTTCTTGGAACCGAAGGAAATTGTGAAAAACACCTAGAGGGGGGGTGAATAGGTGTAAGTGCTAATCTAGAATACAAATGCAAAACTATGTGTGCTAAATGCGGAAGCTAATGCAAATCTTGCAACACACTTAGTACAATCAACAAGTGTAGCCGAATTCCCCGTGAAGGGCTCTGGACTAACTCCTCTTGATTCCCCTTGAATGGGTTGAGGTGCTATGTGAAGCTCTTGTGATTAGGTACAAGTGAGGCACACACAAACAACCAAGCATATAAGATGAATAGGCAATATGAATATATGCAAGGCAACACAAGCAAATAGATATGATATGGCAATATGAACTATGCTCAACACAAGCAAATATGGTATGATGATATGAATGATGCTTTGCACAAATGTAAAGAGAGAGAGTTAGAGAGACAATGGATCAATCGCAAAGACCAAGATATGTTTCGAGGTTCGAGCACCTTGCTCTACATCCCCGCCTACACCACCGTGTAGGATTTCCAATCCACTATCTCCCACCGAGGGAACCTCTACCGAAGAGGATTTGTTACAACTCTAGGAGTACCAAACTCCTCTCTCAAACAATAACCTCCACCGAGGCCAACAACCAACCAACAACCACCTCTACCGAAGAGGCTCACAACCAACACAATCACCTCTACCTAAGAGGGATCCAAACCAATACCACTCCGATCACCTCTACCGAAGAGGGATTCACAAAAGTAAGGAGGGTTTACAATAAGTGGTTACAAAGACCACAAACACAATCTCTCTTTCTTTTCTCTTTTCTTTTTCCACAAAAACAAGATCCTAATAGATTAGGATAGGTGATAGCTCAAGTGTGGAAACAAGGTGTTTTTGAAAACCAGCAACAAAGAAAATCTACTTGGGAAATCACTTGTAAATGATAGAAAATGAAAAACAAAACAATCTCCCAAAACCCTAGCTTTCTTTGATTTTCCAAAAACCCAAAACAAATAAGATGAAATCTTTTTGGCTTAAAAACTCTTTTAAACACTAGAGAAAGTCTGGATTTATCTCCTTGAAAACCTTGGCCAAAATCCCAAAGAGATGGGGTTTATATAGGCCAAAACAGAAACTAGCCGTTAGAGCTGAGCTGGCAGCTTTGACAGGCAGCGGTCGACCGCCCGGTCGACCGCCAACGGTCAAAAATATGACCGTTGGGCAACAGCGGTCGACCGGCCCGGTCGACCCAGAGAAAACAGAGAGCAGAGCTCTCATCTCGGTCGACCGGCACGGTCGACCCAAACAACCCGAGAGCAGAGCTCTCAGACCCGGTCGACCGGCTCGGTCGACCGTCCCAGTGACTCAAACGTGCACAGATCTGTGCACGTCCGGTCGACCGGCCCGGTCGACCGGACATCAGCCAAGTCGACTAATAACCTGGTTTACTCGACTGGTTGAGTCCTGGACCTGAAAACTGGGTTAAAAATATTTTATAAAATCTTTTAATACTTCTAAAAATCACCAAAAATGTTTTTATCATTTTATATCAAAACTCAAACAAGTGATAAAAATTTCAAGACATATATCAATCATATCAATTCATTTTTGAGTCTTGCAAATTTTATCAAAAACAAAACTTGTATTTTTGTCAAACTTGATTTTTCCAAAACATGAATAGGATAGTCAAAATAAGTTTGTCTAGCAAGTTTAAAGCATGTATGTATATCTAGAACATATCTAATATACATAGGAATAAAGTAAACTTGTTTTGATCTACTATTCATGAAAATCAAAATCCAAATCATGAAAACGTGTGTGTTTGTGCACTTGAGCATATCAACTATACTAAGCTTTACAAATGGATCTAAAACACACTATCTAAACTATGGATACCTAAGTCTTTGTGTCAACAAGAAGACTTGCTCCAAAACTCCATCCATGGGCTAGGCAAAGTGTGATCTTGAAGCTTAAGCCCTGGAATCAACATGAAAAGCTTCCAAAACCTTATTGAACTAATCACCAACTAACATCATGGTTAATGATCTGAAACTTAAACAACACAAGATAATTAGTAAACATAACTTCATGAGTTAATCATCATCAAAACTAGGGTGGAAGGCCTTTGGGCCAACAATCTCCCCCTTTTCGATGATGACAAAACTCATGGAGTTATATATGCATGGATTAAAGTAAAGCTTCAAAGAAGCTCCCCCTTAACTCATGCATAAGCAAATAAACATAATAATATGCAATGAAAGCTCTTAAACATGAATGCATAAATATGCATAAACAATAAAGGTTCTAGATACCAATGAAATATTCAAAGAAAAGCATGCTCTAGATACCAATTAACAACCAATTAACAAATAAACATTTTCTAGATGCTCTAGATACCAACTCTAGATACCAATTAACATACATTAAACTATATTAAACTTAATATATGCAAAAACAAAACTATGCATATATATAAAACTCGCAAAAACAAAACTATGCATATATATAAAACTCACAAATAATTCTCCCCCTTTTTGTCAATCATCAATAAAGGGGTAAACAATCAAAACAATACAAACAATGATCTCCCTTTTTTATCTAAAACAAAAACAAAGTCAATAAGGGGTGACAACAAACATGATATCAATTAAAAATATGTCAATGAAGCATCTTGATACCAAAAGAAAATAAACAAAGATCAATAAATGTTATATGCTATATACATTCATGAAGAGGAAGACGCTAAGTTAGCTTCCCTACACATATGCATTACATGAAGATGGATGTTAAGCCCTAATTCACATAACACACATTATGTAATGAATAAGAGGAGATGTGAAGCTCCCCCTACACACGTGTACCACATAAAAAAAGATGTTAAGCTTTTCAATACACAATACACTCAACATGAATCTATATGTGGGAGAGATGTTAAGCTCTCCTTGCATATAAGAAATTTAAATCTAAACTTTTGTATTTTACTTTAAACTAAATTTTTTTTTAGATACTAATTGAAAAAATAATTTTTAGATACCAATTCAAATTTGACATAATAAATTTTGAATGTCTAAACATAAATTTTGATACCAATTGTAAATGTTTTACCAATAGAAAAGATTTTTCATAGAAACATTGATACCAATTGTAAGAATTATTCATTTTAAACAACATATAAACAAATTTGATGCCAAATTTGATGTTGATATCATATGTTTAAAATAACAACTTTTAATCATAAAGTGTGGGAGTACAAATACCAATTGAAATACAAAATCAAATTTCTCCCCCTTTATGAAATACAAACTAAAATCATGCATAGTCTTGATACCAATTTAAAAGTAATCAATTTAAACAAAATTGAAACTCAAGCACTAGCATAAACACAAACATATATATGTATGGAAAAATAGATATCAATAGAAATTGATATTCTTAGAATTGAAAGCATACATACATACTAAACATATATGAGTATACAAGAAGATCAAAGTGATACCAATTGAAAGAGTTCAATGATACCAATTGTCATAACAATAAATTCAAGTGTATACATCATATACCAATCCACCCATCTCATGCACAAGTTTAAAAGGATTTTCAATATAAACAATACAAGGCATGGACTCCCATCCAACCTCCCGTGGATGGTAGGGGTTTTCAAAAATAGATTTGGAAAATAAGCTTTGTTTAAAATATTCTACCAAAGTGAAGAATATGAACTAGTTAAAATGAAAAACTTGTTAACTAGTGCTAAATCCTTCAAGTAAGGAATAAACTAAAGATAATTTTCATAAAACATGAAATTCACATGATAATCAACACTCTAATTCAATTAGGCACAAATATGACTCATGAAAACAAAACATGAGCAAGCAATAAATGTGAGTGTACAAATAAAGTGTGAATATCATAATCATGAAAATATTCAATTAAGCTCAATTATTCCTTAAACATTGAGAACACGAAAATCATCAAAACTTATTTAATCTTCATGGCATATGTATGTCAAGTACAAATTAAAATATACATACATATCCAAAATTCAAACGAGTTCACAAAATATATGCATTAAAGCACGTGGCAAAAAGGATAAACATGTATATCGAATAGTTTGGACAAGATAGACATATACATGAAGTTAAACAATTAAACACAAAATCAAGAAAGAAAACTAAATCTTCATCACAACCAATTTCATTTCAAGGTATATGTATGAATTGTCAACACAATAAGTATACATACATATCCCTAAACACAATTGAGTCCAAATATAGATTTGCATTAAAGGCAAAAGACTCAAGGGGTATACATGTATATCTTAAAGTTTGGCAATACAAACATATACATGAGTGAAAACTCATAAAACAAATTCAAAAATGGAATACAAGTTTGAAATGTATGAATCATCAAAACTAGACTATACTAACACATCTAATGGGTTCAAATAAGCGTTCAAGCTCATACACATATTGATTTATTTGTGGCCCACTATATGTACAAGTATATAACTAGTCTTAATGAAAACTAACACTTAAACAAGTAATCAAATCATTAAGCATTAAAAACAAGATAATCATCATGAAAAGACTAAAACATGATTACTATGTAAATTCACATGTATTAGATTCATGATGTACATTATAGCTTAAACAAAGGTGAGAACACTAAGTATGATTCAAATAAGCATCTGTGTCTCAAATACTATACATGTATGTCAAGGATCTAATAAACATGGAATGAACATACTAATCCATAGACATCAAAAACATGCTATAAACATCAAAACATGCTATAAATTTTAATCATGGAAAGCATGTAGACATATAAATGGGAGTAAAGGATTGTTACCAAACCCGAGGAAGCAACTCTCCTTGACTCCAAAATATGGTGGTCATCTCCACCAAACCTTCCCTTGAAAGTGATGCATTCAATTGATTTTCTTTAAGTCCGGAACGCATCCACTCCAAGGTGCTATCACTCTCACGTCATGTGAGAGCCCACACCTACATCATAAACAATAGGAGGGGTGGTCTTTGGTACCCATACTCTTTTGGGTCCATGGGGGTTAGTCTCATTTCTAACCCAAACAAAATTCTTTGCTAAATTAGGAGTATGTAATCTATCATAGCAAAATTTAGCAAGGTGGCCCTTACGTCCACAATGTGTACAAGTGTACACATGAGCATACATATGGTGATGGGTGTGTCCGTGAGAAGCATGTGTATGCCGTGGAGGGTGTGCATGCATAAAAGTTGGAACTTGTTTCTTCGAACCAAGGTTTCCAACCGTGAGTGGTTCATAGCACATTGGCTCATAGTGGAGCCCAAACAATCTACCTTCTTCTTAAGCATGGATATATCATTATTAATCTTAGAAGAAGAGGTACATGCATTAGGTAGACTAGATGAAGAAGCTACACTAGCATGGCAAACATGTGCATCCATTTTATTTTGCAAAACTTCATTCTTCTTTAAACATACATCTAAATCATTTGAAATAGAAATAATTTTATTTTTCAAATCAACATTCTCTTTTAAAACAAAATCAACTTTTGAAGACAAGTTCTCATTTTTCTTCAAAAGAGCATGGCAATCATTTTTAGATTTTAAAAATTCATTTTCTTTAAGTGCAAGTTCTAATTGAGATCTCAATGAATCCCTTTCATTATAGACCTCAACCTTCTCTTGCAAAATATTGTTAAGTCTAGCATGCAAACTCTTATTTTCTTGTTCAATTCCTAGACTTTTCTTTTTCAACAAATTATCTTTTTCTATTAATTTTTCACAAACAATAGAAAGTTCTTCATTCAAAGCATGGGCATCAATATGATCATTTGAAGAACTAGCATCATCATCACTATCTAATGGAGTTTCCGAGTGTACCTCAAGGGAGTCATTCCCTTGGACCATGAAGCATTGTGAATTGATTCTCCGCTAGATTCCTCCGGTTGATTTGGCACTTGAAGTTTGGAGGTGGTGGTAGTTGTCAATTTGTTCCACACTACAAAAGCGGAATCAATATTAGAAACACGTAAAAGATAATCTTTAGATAAAGTGCTTCTAATGGCCTCAAGGGCTTGTGCATTGGCCCCTATATGATTGCGATCACTATGGAAGGATTCCTTGGTAATGGCAAGGTAAACTTTAAGACCTAGGGTTTGTAAGTAAACGGTCATCCTAATCTTTCAAACATGAATGTTGGAAGGGTCAAACATAGGTGGGTCATGAAAGCCATGGTAAACTATATGTGTGCAAACAAGCAAATGCAAACAAAAGATTAGCAAGCAAATGGATCTTACTCCTAGGATGTTAAGCCTAATATCAGGAGCACTAGCTCTGATACCAATTGAAAAACACCTAGAGGGGGGTGAATAGGTGTAAGTGCTAATCTAGAATACAAATGCAAAACTATGTGTGCTAAATGTGGAAGCTAATGCAAATCTTGCAACACACTTAGTACAATCAACAAGTGTAGCCGAATTCCCGTGAAGGGCTCTGGACTAACTCCTCTTGATTTCCCTTGAATGGGTTGAGGTGCTATGTGAAGCTCTTGTTGATTAGGTACAAGTGAGGCACACACAAACAACCAAGCATATAAGATGAATAGGCAATATGAATATATGCAAGGCAACACAAGCAAATAGATATGATATGGCAATATGAACTATGCTCAACACAAGCAAATATGGTATGATGATATGAATGATGCTTTGCACAAATGTAAGAGAGAGAGTTAGAGAGACAATGGATCAATCGCAAAGATCAAGATATGTTTCGAGGTTCGAGCACCTTTCTCTACATCCCCGCCTACACCACCGTGGAGGATTTCCAATCCACTATCTCCCACCGAGGGAACCTCTACCGAAGAGGATTTGTTACAACTCTAGGAGTACCAAACTCCTCTCTCAAACAATAACCTCCACCGAGGCCAACAACCACCTCTACCGAAGAGGCTCACAACCAACACAATCACCTCTACATAAGAGGGATCCAAACCAATACCACTCCGATCACCTCTACCGAAGAGGGATTCACAAAAGTAAGGAGGGTTTACAATAAGTGGTTAAAAAGACCACAAACACAATCTCTCTTTCTTTTCTCTTTTCTTTTCCACAAAAACAAGATCCTAATAGATTAGGATAGGTGATAGCTCAAGTGTGGAAACAAGGTGTTTTTGAAAACCAGCAACAAAGAAAATCTACTTGGGAAATCACTTGTAAATGATAGAAAATGAAAAACAAAACAATCTCCCAAAACCCTAGCTTTCTTTGATTTTCCAAAAACCCAAAAATAAATAAGATGAAATCTTTTTGGCTTAAAAACTCTTTTAAAACTCTTTTAAACACTAGAGAAATTCTGAAATTTATCTCCTTGAAAACCTTGGCCAAAATCCCAAAGAGATGGGGTTTATATAGGCCAAAACAGAAACTAGCCGTTAGAGCTGAGCTGGCAGCTCTGACAGGCAGCGGTCGACCGCCCGGTCGACCGCCAACGGTCAAAAATATGACCGTTGGGAAACAGCGGTCGACCGGCCCGGTCGACCCAGAGAAAACAGAGAGCAGAGCTCTCATCTCGGTCAACCGGCACGGTCGACCCAAACAACCCGAGAGCAGAGCTCTCAGACCCGGTCGACCGGCTCGATCGACCGTCCTAGTGACTCAAACGTGCACAGAACTGTGCACGTCCGGTCGACCGGCCCGGTCGACCGGACATCAGCCAAGTCGACTAATAACCTGGTTTACTCGACTGGTTGAGTCCTGGACCTGAAAACTGGGTTAAAAATATTTTATAAAAATCTTTTAATACTTCTAAAAATCACCAAAAATGTTTTTATCATTTTATATCAAAACTCAAACAAGTGATAAAAATTTCAAGACATATATCAATCATATCAATTCATTTTTGAGTCTTGCAAATTTTATCAAAAACAAAACTTGTATTTTTGTCAAACTTGATTTTTCCAAAACATGAATAGGATAGTCAAAATAAGTTTGTCTAGCAAGTTTAAAGCATGTATGTATATCTAGAACATATCTAATATACATAGGAATAAAGTAAACTTGTTTTAATCTACTATTCATGAAAATCAAAATCCAAATCATGAAAACGTGTGTGTTTGTGCACTTGAGCATATCAACTATACTAAGCTTTACAAATGGATCTAAAACACACTATCTAAACTATGGATACCTAAGTCTTTGTGTCAACAAGAAGACTTGCTCCAAAACTCCATCCATGGGCTAGGCAAAGTGTGATCTTGAAGCTTAAGCCCTGGAATCAACATGAAAAGCTTCCAAACACCTTGTTGAAGCTAATCACCAACTAACATCTTGGTTAATGATCTGAAACTTAAACAACACAAGATAATTAGTAAACATAACTTCATGAGTTAATCATCATCAAAACTAGGGTGGAAGGCCTTTGGGCCAACAGATTGGAAACCGGATAATTAGGATTTAATTGTAAGGGTATTATAGGGATTTCATAATTTCATAACAGAAAATCAGATAATATTCCTTTTTGGTTTTCTTTAACTGACGGTGAGGTTATTTTTGAAAATATGAAAGAAATTGGAGGATAATTCATATATTATGAAGATTTGGGGGGTAAAATTGAAAATATAAAAGATTTGCGGGCGACATATGAGAAAGACCCAATTATAAAAATTGGTGGTTTTTTTTTTCATTTTTGGCGAGCGGATATTGCCACCCCAAAAAATGGTGAAGGCACCCGTAAGATTAGCGCACCCCAAATTTGATAAAGACCCTCAAAATGTCTTTTCTTTTTCTCTTCCTTCTCTCCCTCTCATACCTCCCCTCGTCGGCGACCACCCCGTCCGGCGAACCCCCCTCCTCCTTTCCCTGGATCTCCCCTCCCCCTCCTCCCCAGTCCGGCGAACCCCCTCCCCCTCCGGCCAACCCCCATGCCCCTATCCCCGCCATCTCCCCCACCCCCCGCAAGCGAAACCCTCCCCCATCCCCGCCAATTCCCCATCCCCCACCCTGCGAAACCCCTCCTCCTTTCCCAGGCTGTTCGGTTGGATCTGGCTGTACAGACTGTTGTCTATTCAGCCAGATCTGGCCGAATAGACTCTTCGGCTAGATTTCAGCTGAACAGACCAGAGTCTATTCAGTCAGATCTGGCGAACAGCCTATACGGGGATGGGTGTCAGGGGAGGAGGGGAAACAGGAGGGGAGGGGTGCCCGGGATGAAAGTACACCTAGAGGTGGGTGAATAGGTGTATGGCTAATCTAATAACAAATGATACAGAATTAAAACAAATTGCAACACATTTAGTGTAACCAAAAAGTGTAGCCGAATTCCCGGTGAAGGGCTCTGGACTATCTCCTCTAAATTCCTCTAAATAAGAATTGAGGTGATATGTAAAGCTCTCTTGGTTCAACACAAGTGAGGCACACAAACAATACCAAGCATATACGATATGAGCAATATGAATCAACGCAAGATATAAAAGAGAGTTTAGAGATAGTGGATCAATTGCAAACACAAAGATATATTTCGAGGTTTGAGCCACTGATCTACGTTCTCGCCTTCACACAGAAGGATTTCCATTAATGCGTCGCACAGGACTTCCCACACAGGGAACCTCCACTGAGAATTTGGGTAAATACAACTAGGAGTACACAACTCCTCTCTCCAACAAGCACAACATCTACACAAGAGGCAAGGCACAACAACAATCATCTCTACACTTAGAGGGATGGGCACTTAGCCAAACAACAATCACCTCACACTAGAGGGATAAGGCTCAAAGCCAACACTCCAACAATCACCTCTACACTTAGAGGGATACCAACCAAACCAAACTCCTCCACAATCACCTCTACACAAGCGGGATGCCCATAATTCAAAGCAAAGAGATTTACAACACTTGGTGGCTCAACAAATCACAAACATATTTTTTCACCAAAACAAGATCCTAATAGATAGGATAGATATGATAACTCAATTGTGAGAAAACAAAGAGTTTGAAAAACAAGTCACAAGAAAAACTCTTAGGAAAAACTCTAGATAGAAATA